>CAUYQG010246077.1:0-50634 GCA_963574415.1 Tarsius wallacei | reverse complement strand
TCTACTGAAGTTAGGGTTTTTGTGGTCTTGTCTTTCCAGCTTCTTTAGGTGATTTGTTAGGCTGTTAATTTGTGATATTTCTATTTTCTTGCTGTGTGTTTGTAAAGAAATGAATTCCCCTCTCAGTACTGATTTCATGGTATCCCAGAAGTTTTGGTAAGATGTGTCTTTATTTTCATTTGTTTCCAGAAATCTTTTAACTTCTGCTTTGATTTCTGTGTTGACCCAGGAGTTGTTCAGCATCATGCAATTTGGTGTCCATGTCTTTGTAGGTTTTGGGGTAGCTTTGATGGTGTTGATATTTATTTTTATTACACTGTGGTCTGAGAAGGTGCATGGCAGTATTTTGATCTTATGGAATTTGCATATGCTTGATTTATGTCCAAGGATGTGGTTGATCTTGGAGTATATTCCATTTGGTGATGAGTAGAATGTATATTTCATGGTTGTTGGGTGGAGTGTTCTGTAGGTATCTATTAAGTCTATTTGGTCAAGCGTCAAGTTGAGGTTCTGGATCTCCTTGTTGATTTTTTGCCTCAATGATCTATCTAGGGTTGTTAGTGGGGTATTTAAATCCCCAGCTATGGTAGTGTTTGAATCAATGTCATTTTTTACTTTACCTAGAAGCTTCTTTATAAAGGCTGGTGCTCCTATGTTGGGTGCATATATGTTTAGGATGGCAATTTCTTGTTGATGGATTGAACCTTTTATCATTATGTAGTGACCTCCTGTCTCTTTTTAAATTTTTGGTAGCTTAAAGGATATTTTGTCTGATATTAAGATCACAACTCCTGCTTTCTTTTGTGTTCCATTCACCTAATAAATTGTTTTCCATCCTCTTACTTTGAGTCTGTGAGTGTCTATTCTGGTAAGATGAGTCTCCTGAAGACAGTATATTGTTGCATCATTTCTTTTTATCCAGTTTGCCATTCTGTGTCTTTTCAGTGGTACATTCAGTCCATTCACATTCAGGTTAATTATTGAGATGTGAGAGTTTATCCCTGTCATGAGGTTCTTATAGAGTTTGTTGTTTTGTTGTGTGTTTATTTGTTTGTTGGTTTTCTTTTGATTTTTTGGGTTGATGTATGTGTGTGTTTTCAATCTTTTTCCAGTATTCTTGGGAAGAGTGTGCTCATTCTTTTTTTCTTTCTTCTGTGTTTAATACTTTCTTAAGTGTTTCTTGTAGAGCTGGACTGGAGGTGGCATAAACTCTTAGGGATTGAATGTCTGGGAAAGATTTTAATTCTCCATCACTTATGAAGCTTAGCACAGCTGGGCAGGAAATTTTTGGTTGGAATTGTTTACCTTTGAGAACTTTGAAGATTGGATTCCAGTCTTTTCTAGGCTGTAGTGTTTCCATAGATAAGTCTGCTGTATTCTAGTTGGTTTTCCCTGGTAGTCTGACCTTTCTCTCTTGCTGCCCTTAGGATTTTTTCTTTCAAACCTACTTTGTGTAAGTGGATTACTATGTGTCTAGGAGTTGGTCTTCTCACTTGGTGTCTTACAGGGTTCTCTGAATCTGTTGTGTTTGAATGGGCATGTCTGATGAGACAAGGGAAGTTTTCTTGGATAATATCATGGAATGTTTGTTCCAGGGTGGTCTCTGTTTCTCTACCTGCCTCAGGAATGCCAATTAATCTTAAGTTCAGCCTCTTGATATAATTGCACATCTCCTGGAGGCTTTTTCTGTCTTCTTAATCTTCTTTTCTATGTTTTTAACATTTTGGGTTAGTTCCATATTTTGGTCCTCAAACTCTGAGAGTCTTTCTTCTGCTTGGTTAATTCTGCTTTTCATGCTTGTCAATTTGTTATTTATTTGGTTTACTGTATTTTTATTGCCATCATTTCAGTCATCAACTCCTTCATTCCTTCCTTGTCTCTCTGCATTTCTATTCATTCTCTTTATTAATCTTGATCTCTAGGTTTGTGGTTTGGGAGTAGTCATTCTGGGCGTTCTTTATTGTTTAGGTTCTGAAGTCTGTATTTTCAGGTGCTGTCTTCCCAGGAGTCTGTATGAGACCTGTATTCTTCTTTTGATTCTTCATTATTTTTGATGGTTTTTCTCCTCTTTTCCCCTCCTTCTTTAATTCTGTTGCTCAGTGATGGGGTGTAGCTTTCACTTCTGTTTGCTCAAACCCCTATTATTCCTTATGTAGATCCTCAGGATTTGTTCAATTTTGAACCTGGACTGGAGACAGGGAGTATTGTGATTTTTGCAGTTTTGAGATTTGATTAAGGTGTGATGGAGGGACCTGTGGTTCAGAAGTTATCTGCAGATCACAGTATCCACTGACAGGTGTGTGGGCCCCCTGGAATCCACTTCCCACCACCTTATAATCTGGTCATGCAGTGGGGGTGTATGTATGCCCCCTGAGAGTAAAATGAGTTAAGTAAAAGGGAAAGAACAGAAAAATGAAGAAGAGAGAATAAAAAAAGAAGCAGACAGAGGAGTAGGAGAAGGAAAACAGAAAGGCACACTAACTAACAAATAAACAAAGAAACAACAAAAAACAAATGAAAAACAAAAAAAAAACAAAAACATACAAAAAACAAAAAAAATCTGATGATGATCTCACTCTCAAAAATACCCATACATAAACAGAAAAACTAAAAACAACAAAAGAACCCCAAACAAAACAAGTACTAAAACATAAGCAAAAACAGAGGAAAAAAAGTCCTCCCTTTGGGGCCGTTTTTGGAACTTTAGGTTCCTTTCCCAAGCACTGCCACCGCTTATGGCCATGGCTTTGGTAGGGAGCAGACTTCTAGTCTCCAACCCCGCTCCTCCACTCTCCGTGTAGGCTGATGGAGTGGCTCTTAGTGCCACAAACTGCTGTAGGAGGAGGATGAATCAGATTCCAACTCACCCAACTCACCCAATGTTTTTGTATTAATTCTCAGGATTCAGAATGTGAATGGATAAAAGAGAAGAAAATGTATGCCAGGACCACAGCCTTCTTGCTATCAAGGACTGACATGCCCCAAGGCCAGGGACAATACTGCTGGGACACTGTGTATATGGGAGAGAAAAAGTCAAGCATGGTCCCTTCCCTAGTAGTGTTTATAGTCCAGGTCAAGAAGCCAATGTTAAATAATCATGCAAGTGAATTTTGATAAGTGTTATGAGTAAAGCATATGCATTGAGGCAGAAGAATGGACAGGGGCAAGGTTTATATTGGGTTATCAGGAATGGTTGCACTGAAAGCTGAGAAGTGAATGTCAGATAGGGCTTGGGAGGGAAAGAGCATTTATGGAGAGGCTCCAGAAAGAACTTAGAGAGCTTAGATATTGAAGATCTGAACAAGGGCCATTGTGACCCCAGTCATGCCTCTGTCAGTCCTCTCATATTTTCCTCCCAGGAGGGGGATCATTTATGTTCTCCATGCCCTTGTGAAAGATCTGTTCTCTACAGAGTTGTAAATAAACAGAGTAGTTGTATGACTGTGTAACTGCTCATGTCTCATACTCTGCTTCCCTAGGGGATACGCTCCATGGTCCCAGTGAACTTGCCTGCAGAAATGAAAGGCTCTTACCATTCTGCATGAAAGACAGAAACCACCATCTGACCTAACTCAGCTCAAAGCTTCAACCCCACTCCTCTAGAGAATGCAAAACCAACCCTCACTTAGATGGGGCCTTGCCTCACTCTGCTTCCAGACATTTTCTTTTATTCCTTGAAGATTAGGGACTAGGGAACAGAACCTGCAAGACCTCAGGCACAAAGCATGTGGGGAGAGCTGGTTCAGAGGCAGACCAGAATAGGTAAGCCTCTAGGAGAGGAAGTGGAGAAAAAGAGAAAAAGAAAATAATACTAATAATGTATACGTCCCTTCACATCATCATTAAATCCTAAACAAACACACGTGGACATTTTGATCCTTGTTTTACAGATCAAAAAACCTAATGGTGAAAGTGAATGGGTAACTTGTTAATAGTAAATACTGTGACTTTGAACTGTTCCAAAGCTCTTGTTGTTTCTCTTAAATACTATGACACTCATCCACATGAGGCATCAAACCCAAATTTCTTCTTCTGGGAAGTTCTTCTATGCAAAGGTTCTCTATTTAGGTGGAATTAGTATATCATAAAGATACTTCTAAGCTTTAGTAGGAGTATGTGTCAGGAAGTTGTTAGATCTACATGTCCAGGAAGAATTGTTCAAACTAAGATGAGGTCCAGCCAGTGAATAGCCAAAGTGTAATCAGGGAATGACAGGGAATGACAGCTATCTGGAAGAAGATCAAGGTCTCTGGCTGAGCAGGCAGGCTTCATTTCCATCAGGAGTCAAGATCCAATTGGACTGTCAACACACAGTATGGGAAAGGAGGTTGTAGCTCCATGCTTGATAGGGGCTTTAGGACCAGGTTTTTCCAAGTTGACACTAGCACTGACCTGCAGATACCTCCCAGACCTCCACTCCAGTGGAGGAAATGCTCCCAGAACACCACCACATCTGGCTTTCACTGGCTCCCAAGAAAGAGAGAGATGTATTCTATCCAACTGTGCAGGGCTGGATGGGGACGATTCCTAAAGTCTATATTTAGAATCAGGTATGTCTCTTGTTTCCTCATTGATAGGGTTCTATTTTCCCAATCCAGGTATAGCTACTTAGAATTTTGAGGGATATGTCCTTCAGCAAAAGGAGGAGATACAGGAACTAGGGGACGCCTGCCCAGGTACATGAGAACAAGGCAAACTGGCATTAGCATCCAGCGGGATTGTAGGGGGAGTAGTGACATTGCTAAAATGTTGTCTGAAATACTCTCAAATCTCTTCAAAAGATGAAAGCTATTTCATGTAAGTTCTCTTTCTCTTCATCCTTTGAATATGAGGCATAGGTTCCATTCTATAAAGCCTCTTTGTTTAGTCTCTAGAACTTTCTGTGATGTGGATAAATTCTACATCTGTGCTGATGAATATGGCAGCCTCTGACCACATGTGACTGTTGAACACTTTATTTTTATTTTGAGTAAGGGTCTCACTCTGTCACCAGACTGGAGTGCAGTGGCACAATCACAGCTCATCACAGCATCGAACTCCTGGGCTCAGGTAATCCTCTCTCCTCAGCCTCTCAAGTAGCTGAGACTATAGGCATGCACCCTAATGCCTAATTTTTTAAGCTTTTGTAGGGATGGGGTCTCACTATGTTGCCCAGGCTGGTCTCAAACTCCTGGGTTCAAGCAGTCCTCTTACTTCAGCCTTTCCAAGTGCTGGGATTACAGGCATTACCATGTCTGGCCTGTTGAACACTTTAAAATGTGACTAGTGTAAATGAAGAGATGAATTTTAAATTTTATTTCATCTTAATTAGTTTAAATGAAAATGCAAATAGCCACATATGGCTAGTGGCCACTGCACTGCACAGCACAGTTGTAGATATTCAAACTGTGTAAGGACAGCAGTGTGATTTATTCAGTCTTGTATTCCCAGTGCTATCACAGTGCCTGGAACATGTTTTGCCCTAAATAAGTGTTTCCTGCTTGATTGAATGAAGAGAGAAAAGAAGGAATAATTAAATTTAAATTATCCTACTGTGCTAAGATGGAAAGAGGACAATTTCATGCTTGAATTCTGTTCCCACTTCTTACTAATTGTATGAATTTTGGTAAGTAATAGTTAATAATGATATACTAATAAAATATTAATAATAATAATAGTTGATAGCAGGTAAAAAATGCTCAGTATGTGAAATCCTTTATGGGCATTTGTTTGATGCTTCCAAAATGCCCACTTTTCAGTTAAAAAAACTGAGACTAATGAGGTTAAGTCAGTGATTTCAAACTGAAGGTCATGACATATTACCAGGTGGAAAATCAAGTAAGTTGGTGACCTGTATGCATATACATACCATATACACACATATGTATATACAGTGCACTTATGCATACATACATATGTATGTATGTATATTAAGTATATTATGACATGTGTGTATACATATTCAAAAGTGTCCGAAAACCCAGGATTAAGTAACTTTACAAGGTTAATCAGCTACCTACTAGTGAGTTTAGATTTGCAACCAGGCTATCTGACTCCAAGACTTATAACTTAACCGTATAATCTAAAGCTGCCTAATTTAAATTTTAAACAACTGATTTACACATCAGTCTTAAAAACCTCACTCATAAGCTATGGTGTGTGTCTATACTTGAGCACACACACACACACAAACACACACACTTGCTTTGAGTAATAGCTAATATATTTTAGATTTAGTCTATTGTCTCTGGCTATGAACCAAGGAAAATCGATCCTAATTTAAATGTCTCTAAATCAACTTAAAGCATTACACTTTTGCACCTTTTCTCCTTCTTATACTGGATCACCACTAGGCTACATTTCCCATTTGCCTTAAAGTGAGGTGGGGCCATGTTAGTTTGCCTTAAAGTTAGTTCTGGCCATTGGGGTGCAGGTAGAAGTGTTGTACACCATCGCCAGGACTAGCTTCTAAAATGCCCCACATAGCCCTCTCAGCCTGGATGGATAGAATTCTGAAGCCTAAGCAGGTGACAGAGCCAGAGGAAGGAAGAGGCCTGTCCTTGAATGACTCTGTAGAGCACAGTTCACTACCCTCTCCCCTGACCCTGTTTGGACTGTGATGTAAGAAACAGTCTTCGGTGTATTATACCTACTGTAATTTGTTAAATTTTTTTTACAGTAATTATCCTATCCTGAGTAACATATTGCTTTAGTTGGTGAGAGGCACAAAAGGAAACCAACCCAAGATGTGTCTTCCATTCCCATTCCATCTCCACTGTTGTACTGAGAGAAGGGGGACTATAGCACCAACCATCATCTCCTGGGGCCGGAAGTGGGCAAGAGGTCTGTAGTTCCTGCTGTTTGAGTCATCACGGGGGAAGGACAGTGGGTATTCAGTCATCTCCATAACATGACCTTCAATTCGTGTAGTGCTTCATAATTTCCAAAAGTGCTTTTTCGGTACATTATTTCATTTGGTTAAACTGAATAGGAACAAGTGTCCCATCCTATCAATGAAGAAGCTGAGGCTTAAATTTAGTAAGATTTCCCTGAGATTGCACGTATATATGAAGAGCGAGGATGCAGATTCTAAATTCAGTGACTTACCGAGGAGAAGGTGAAGAGAGCTCGTATCCTGGAGCCAGCGTTGATGTTAGTCTATATGAAGCAAGCTTAAGCTTCTATCTACTTGCAAGAAGAAAACCATAAATTGTATGTGCTATTTTAAGCTTTCCAAAGTATTCTCACAACTGTTATCTCATTTGATCCCCATAATTAGCCTGTGAGGTAAACAGTGTTGACACCTTATTATTCTCATTTTACAGGTGAAGAAACTGAGATACAAAAAGATTAAGTAATTTGTCCTAGGTACATAACTTGTCAGCGAGAGGCGTAAGACTAGAACTACTTCTCCTGACTCCCAGATCCAAATGATTACTGCTGGATTGTGCTTCTTCTCTATCCCTGATCTTAGAAAACGTCTTTCCTAGAATGATAGTTCCTTGCCAGCCAAGGTTTTGTTTTCTGGGACTCAATAGCTTTGTAGGAACTGGACATTTTTCTCACTTTATTTCTAATGAATTTTAGCTCAGAAGAAATCAATGACTTTAAAGAAGATGGAAAGGTTCTTTAAACTACTAGTTGCTTCTTTTCTTAATCTTGATGTTTGTTACCCAGGACCAAGAAACATTTCTATTCAGTTATGTGGTATTTGATATTAACCTGATGGTGTTGCTGTAGAGAGTTGCCATTGCCCTGGGCAAAAGATGGGGTGGATCAGGGAAGGGGGATTGAATGCATCACAGCTGTTTGGATAAGGAGTTCTAGGCTCCAATTTCCACACTGGAATTCAACAGCTGATTGACAAGAAAGAAAAGGGAAACAAAAAACAACTAAGACAGTGAGTGTGACCACTCACTGTCAGTACAAGTGTGCTCCATTGACCCCGACACATGAGAAGACTGAAAATAATTTTGGGAACAGAAAAATCATTTCAGTGATTCAGCTCAAGAAGGAACAAGCATTCCACGTTACAAGGATAAATGGCAGGCCTATGAACAAATAGAGATGGTATTTTGCTCTCTCTTCTGAGTCAACACAGGGGAAGGACAGTAGGTATTCAGTCATCTACAGTCTGGATGGATAGAAAGAAATGGAAGATTCTAAAACCTAAGCAGTCTGGATGGATAAAAAGAAGTGGAAGATTCTAAAACCTAAGCAGGTAACAGAACCATAGGATAGATATTGGAGAAAAACATGAAAAGACACCCCCTATGTATGGTGGCCCCAGAAGCTGTGAATGTTATGGCATCTAATATGGCAAAAGATGGGATTAAGTGAAGGAACTTGAAAAGAGGAGTTATTTGGGTTATTTGGGTGGACCCTAAATGCACACATGTTTCCTTTAACAGAGAGGGAGAGGGAGTTTGAGATGGATGCACAGAGAAGGTGCCATAAAGATGAAACAGAGAGAGATGCAGCAAGCCAAGAAGGACAACAGCCACCAGAAATTGGAAAAGGCGAGGAATGGATTCTCCCCTATATCCTCCAGAGGAAGAGTGGGTCTTCTGAATCCTTCACTTCAGACTTCTGGTCCCCAGAACTGTGAGAATGCATTTCTTTTGTTTGAAGTCATCAAGGTGCTCGTCATTTGTACAGCAGTTCTAAGATACTAATATGAGTTACATCAACATTCAAGTCAAGAGCTGAAAGTTTTCAGAGACGCAAACCCCTGGAGAATCCAACTCTTGTCTATATTAAGAATATGGAGGTAGCAGGAGCATCTGGCCTGCAAGACCACGGATTCATCACACTTAGTTGGCTCAGAAGATAATCCCAAATTGAGTTCTACTTTGAAACTACAATGGAAAGCAGAGTATGAAAACTCTCATTCTAGGTTATTTTGGAAGTTGAGACAGTTAATAGACCCTCCATGGCTTTGTAGGTTATAAACATAATGTGATTATAATCTCTACATCCAACCAAGAAAAACCACACACACCTTTTGATATCCTTGTATGCACCTAGGGGAGAAGTTGGGGAATTTGGGAGAAGTCAGAATAACAGAAAATAAATTTGAAATGTAATCTACAGTCTGTAGGCAGGGCTTGCGGATAATTGTTGTTTAGACTAATGAGATCTAAGTTGTATCAATAAAACGAAAAATGCTCCTTGATGCAGACAATACACAGTGAAATTTTGGGGGCAATAAACTTATCCTTGCAGAATGAGATGTGACTAATTTTTTAAGATATTGGAGGAAAAGTGAAAAGACCCTCTGTCTGTGTACCCACCCACCCCACCATTACCTGTCAAGGATATTGAAATTCTCTTGTATTTTTTGTCTTTGAGCAACAAAACTGGGAAGAGAAAAGACATTGGATCCACAATAAGCACCAGAAACAGGGCAATTTACACATCAAATATTGAGATTTAATGTTTTTTGAAGAAGGAGTACTATGTCAGAAAAGATGGCGGTGGACAGAAAAGATTTGGGGGGGATAGGGGTTAAAAGACAAACAGAGCATGCGGTCTTCTTAGGGAAGGAAGAAGCATTCAACTGGAGCACCCTCTGGAGACTCAGGGGGTGTCCACATGGGGTACCCAATGATCTGCACAGGGACGCTTTGCTGTTTCCTACACTGAAGGAAGCAAAAACATTATGCCATCAACTTCCAGTCCAGTTCTGGTCCACCCCTGCAATCTGAACCTATTACCAGAACCTCAGAAAAAAAAATTGAACCATCTTCAGAGTCTGTGTGTGTGTGTGTGTGTGTGTGTGTGTGTGTGTGTGTGTGTACCTTCCTTCCTTTTGCAGAAGGAGTGGCCAAGACAGTATCTGGAAAAGAGAGGGCATTAACCCCTTCACAGCCTATGAAGCAGGAAGTAGGTGAAGGTGAGAAGAGGGGTTTCTACCCACAGTGGGCAATCCAGTTGATGCTTCAAACTTCTCCGTCCAGAAAACAACACAAAAGGACAGGTACACGGATTATATAAAAATTAAAGTATTCACTAAACCCCATCATGTTTTTCATGCCCTTTGGAGGTCTTGCAGAAAGGGAACAAGCATTGTAATCAAACAAATTGAATCCCAGCTCCAATACTTAGCTGTGCATCTTCAGGCGAATGACTTAATATCTTCTGATTCCACTTTTCTTTCCATAAGAAGGGACAGTGTCTACTTCACACAGTTTTAGAACTAAATGAATGACATATAGAATTTACTTAAATGTTGACACTCAATCAATTCCCTTGAATTCCCTTGAAAGCCATATCTGAAATGGCCTTTAAAAGGGGAACATGGAACTGACTGTTCTTTCTCATCAGCAACAACGAATTCTTACCTAGCCTCTTGCTTCAGAGGCAAATCTCAACTTATCCATTCACCTCCTAGACTAGACCTCATGGAACATACTTTTCTTACGCCAAGAAATTCGATTTTAAACTGGACTTGTTATCCTTCCATTTGATGTCGTCATTAAAATTTTGCATTTGCCAAAACCCTCTAGGTATATATAGTCATTTTCTCTTATCACCAGGGGTTGCTACAGGACAGTCAAACCCTCCTGTTCAGGGACTATCAGCTAATGGAATACAGGAAAAGCGGGATCACTCAGACCCAGCATGGGCTCTGCGGCTGCCCTCTCTCCTCTCCCTCAAACCTTTCTTGCCACCAAGGGAATAGGCAGCACTAACAGTCTATGATGGGTCTCCAATCCCAGCTCTCTGACACAAAGATAAAAACAGCAGAACCAACCACCAGCCTTTGCCTACTGTCCCTTTCCATTTCATTAGGTCAGTGAAAAGCAGAACCAGCAAAAAAACAAAACAAAACCAAAAAAACACCCAATTTTTTCTTTTAATTTTAATATTGTCAATTGTAATAAACTCAACTAAGTTCCACTAGCAAACTGCTTTCTATTTGTTCAGGGAAATTAAGTTGTAGTCTCAAATCCTGCCTTAACTAGATATTTGGTTTTGAAATAAGACTACAGTCTCTCAAGACACTAATGAATCCTGTTGGCTGCTAAAGATCTGGAGCCGATACTGAGCTTGTGGGGCTATTGGATTCATTTAACAAGAGTGACTTGCTTAATACGCTATGTAAACAAAAGGAGAAATACCTCCCGAGGATTGGAAGAACTTCAGGGCATCTGACAAGATAGTCATAGCAAGACTTGACTCTTTCTTTACTTACACAGCCTCCCAATGACATATGCACACATGCAGTTGAGCCTTAAGTGCTATTGGAGCAGTTGAGATGAATACAACTTTATTACTTTGGGGTTGGAGACTAGGGAACTCTGGGCAGCTGAGTTTTAGGTGAAGGGATTTCTGATTTCTCAGGGGTTCCCTGGGTTCTCCCCAGGAGCTCCTGACCCAATAGTGTGCTCCAGGTCTGGAATCTTCTTAGAGTGGCAGCCCTCGATGTATCCTGGTGGTGTCTGGGTCTAAATGACAGCAGAAACACAATCATTGCTCCCCACATTTGTCATTTCCAACTTGGGGGAAACAAGCAAATACAGGGGAATCTTAGTGAAATATCTTAAACCCAAGCTTAGTGAAATATCTTAAGCCTAAGAGAGAATAGTGGGAACATGTTGGCTGGTAGGACTTCACAATTCTTTTCTGAAGTGAGTTTTGGCCCCATGCTTCCAGGTTAGAGAGTTTAAAAGGCATCAACTGAGACAGAGCCATTGGAAAATGCCTTAATCCAGGTAGTGGGTGAGGATTAGCTTCCTGCCTATTCCTTCATCTTGTTCTCACTACTTTAAGGACTATTTCAAACCTCTCAGTCTCTCCATCACCCAGCCTTCCTCCTCCAAAGGATTTTGAACAGCTCTCCTCTCTGCCATCCTTCCCCCAGGGTCTTTTCCCTGAAAAATTCCTATTCATCCAGGATTCAGGGGTTTCCTTGTCTATTCCCTTTCCTCTGCCCAAGTCTGAAGGAAGTGCTATTCTGTCAGCAGTACCCCAATGTCTTCAATTTTCTGCTTACTTGTCAGTATTATCCAAATGCCAGACTTTGTTTCTTGGTGGTGGAGGCCTTGTCTACCTTGTCCACTACTATATCCCAGCAAGATCTATGACATATACTTATTACATATTTGCAGTCTGAACTGATAATGGAGAAGCTCTGTGTCTATAAATATGTGTGTGTTTGAGGTCACTGGTGGGAGTCAGAGGAAGAAAAAGAACTTCAAATCACACTGCAGAAGATTTTATTCCCTGAGAACTGGCCATCTCTTTCTTATCAGTAGGCATTTGAACATTTGATATATAAAAGCCAAAGCAGCTCTTTGGTTGTTTTAATTGTTCCTAAAAAAGTAAGATTCAGGTCACTATGCTTCCAATCCCTAAAACTTTGTAAATACTTAGATGTTCCCATTGCGGCTCTCTTTGTTTGGGGTTTCCCTTAGAAGACACCACTGCAGGCCTCCCTCTGTGCTGGGGGAAGGCGGTGCATGGAAGGGTGTTATCTCTGTCTGTCCAGTTAGCTTGATGCACTCATTAGGCCCAGCTCCTGAGCCTTGGACCTGGGATCTATTCTTTGGCTTGGGCTGAACATGCAAGATTTTCCTTTCATCAGGCTAATGAAGTAAGAGTCTTATGTCATCATTAGTGCTGGTGTTAATTCAAGCAGAACTAATATTGGTGTTGTTCCAAGTAGAATTAACCAAGCCCAGCCCCAAAAGCCAGATGTTAGCTGGGCATTTCTTACTGATGTTAATGAATAACTCCCTTGAGTTCCACAAACAGCTGAGTCCACCAAATGAACTGCGGGGACCCAGAAGCAAACTGCCTGTCTAATAGAGATTTGTCCTAAGAGGCTAGCAAGGGCTTGGAACTTCTGAGCTGAAAGAAGGAAAGAGTTCCTTTCTCTGGATAGCAAATGACTCCACTACTCCTAACTCTCCAAAGAGTTGGCCACATGGGGGCAGCCAACAGATCCAAGGGCTTTCCTAGCGATTGTTTCTTTGTAGATTTCTCTCTTCTTCTGTCCCTATCTTAATAACTGGAGTTATGTATTTGTGTGTTTATTTACTCCACTGGACTATGAGGGTAAGGACTGTGTCTTTTCACCTCTGTGTCTCTGGAACCTCTAGAAAGATCACCCAACACTAATCTGGAAATAAATGATGATAGAATGTCTTTCTGAGATGGTTTGCTTATTCTTCCAGTTCCATGTGACTTTTCTCTCATGCTCCATCGTTGTAAAATGTATCTGCTCTAGGTTTTTCATTTGTACTTGATCACTGCTTTCGTAGGAACGTGATAATAAGCACAGAAACCATTTACAGCGAGAACCAGACACTGTGTTAAGAAATTTGCATGCATTTTCAACAATCCCGAAAGTAGTATATCAGGATTTTTAAATGCATGACCAAGGATAGGGAGTGAGTGAGGAAAGAGTTTAAATAGTGCACTTAAAATGATCAGACTAGTCCAGAGAGGCTCTAGAATAGGAATCAGGGCTGGCTGGTGACACACTTGTCCATTCCACTAGCAATCAGATCACCTGTTCAGCAGAAAGTCACCCACCAATCCACCAAGAAAAAAATGGGGCAGATGTCTGTAGCATTTCCTCCCTAAGCCATAATGTCCCCATAGTAGAAGAAGTTGCCAGTGAAAAGCTTAAAGTATTATGAGAAAAATAGAATGGGGTGACAAGGAGGATAAAAGGAAGTCTTTAAGAGTATTTTTAGATTTGCTAAACTAATAAACACAATACACTAAAGAGACTATGAAAAAACAATTTGAAGATGTTTAATTATCACCATTGTCTACTCTACAGTTGAATTCCATTTACTGTATCCCTCTATACCACATAGAATGTTGTCAGCCTCTCCCTCCCTCTCAGTTACAGTGAAATGCATAGAAATGTCTTTTAAGTAGAGCAGAGATAAAATGGATACCAAGAGGATTTTTTCCCCCGTGGCTGCTCCATTCAGGTGTTCAGAATCTTGTCCTTCTGGGTCCCTCCCTTCTCCTAAGTCTCACCACAGATCTGAAGGAGAAGTGGAACTCGGACTCCTATACCGGAAAAAGTTAGATTTTTATCAACTAAATGCCCCCCACCCCACCATGCCAGAGCCTTGCTCCAAGCTTGCTGGAGCCTTGCTCCACACAAGAGTGCACAAGAACACTCCAAACTAGCCCTGCCCATTCCCCTAATTGAGTCTCAGTCCCCACCTTGCTATGAGCTCAAGAATGTGTCCCCAAGCCAAGTTTGGTGTGCCTCCAATTCCTTTTCCTTTCTTAAGGCAGCACTACAGAAATTTCCATGACTATTATCAATTCCATTTTATGCCTTTTCTTTCTTCCCAATCTGAGGTTTCCTAATTTTTCTAACTGTCTTTGTTAAGAGTGTCTAAAACTTTCAGTATCCTTAAACTGAAATATTCAGTTGGAGGAAAAGTGTGTAGAAGTAAACCCACTTACTTTAGGCTTTTTTTAGAGGACATTTGTAGCTGGGGAGAGGTACTACTTATAGATACTCTTTCTGGGTCAATGCCCAGTCCATTTGTGCAAATGTGTTTTCTGAGACCAGATAATAATAATAATAGAACCATTTATTGAACACCCAACCCTGTGTTCTAAGGACTATGCTGGGCTGGGCATTTTCCATGTAATGTCTGTAATTTAATGACCCTCTAAAGAAAATGTGATTGTCTTTGTCTTCGTGTTACCAATGAAGAAACTGAGGCCCATCAATGTTCACTAACCTATTGACCTGCCTTAAAGTTCTATCATTGGAGATGAGTTTGCTTTTACTCCTATTGTCTGTGAAACAACTTTTCATACCAGAGAGGCAGAGGCATGCTGGAGTGCCTAGAATAGTAGCCAGAACTTCTGCAGGGAATCCCTAAAAGTGGCCCCTCTTCCAGAGAGGCAAGACTGTGGAGCCTTGGGCAGGGCCACCAAAGGACATCCCAACCTTGCTTATGTGACCTGAAAAATAACATGAACAGGTGTTTTCTGCCATATTTTAAACCCTCCATCGTGTATTTGGTTTTTATATTTACCACCACATCATTATCTTTCCTCAGTTCTCTCAATCCTTGATCTTCTAGTTTCAAATGGAGGTATAGTCCATGAAACTACAGTATATGACACTTTACCATGCTTAATGAAAGATCAAGGAATTATTTCAAAGAAGGTTTCCCAGTTAGGAATGGGAAACTAAAAACACTGAAACCCCAGAAAGGAATTATGTTTCTTTTAAGGCCATAGAGACATTAAGTTTGAGGTGTTCCAGCATTCTTGTCATGTGATTATATATGTTATCATATTTAATCTTCACTGCTCAAAGAAGTAATTCTACTTATTTTATTGGCAAGGACACTGATACTTGAAAGGCTAAAAATTATAGTGAAGACATTAGAACCTGGTGCTAACAAAACCAACACAGGTACTGTCTAACAAAACCTGATGCTGTCTAATAAAACCAACACAGGTTGAGCATCCCTAATCTGAAAACCCAGAATCCAAAACTTCAGGAGCACCAACATGATGCTCCAAGTGGTATTTAATACAAACTTAGTTTCAAATACAAAATTATTTAAAATATCATATGAAATTACCTTTAGGCTATGTGTAAAAGGTATATATGAAACATAAGTAAATTTTGTGTTTAGACGTGGGTCCTTTCCTCAAAATATCTCATTATGTAGATGTGATTATTCCAAAATCTGAAAAAAGTCCAAGATCCAAAATTCTTCTGGTTCCAGACAGGGGATATTCAACATTTATTTGGGAAGAGCTCAGGAAACCTAAATTCTTGTCACAAAGACACAACAATACCTCCTCCTAAGAGGATTCTTTGACTATCACACTGGTTCCAAGTAGCTTGATAGCTGACATCAATTTCTTGACTGTCCAACTTTTGATCTGATGCATGTTGATCCAGACACCAAAATTTGGTATCTCTGGTTAGCCTTCTCATTCAAAATTAGGAGCTCGTGACTCTATCCTAAATGAGAAAATCTGTTGTTATGATACAATTATTAGTGTCAGATCTTTATCCTGGTCTAAGCCCTCCTTTTCAGACTATGTCTAACCCTGACTTCAAGTGGTCTACCTTCCAGGATATTTTTCCCCATGCTGCTATGTCATCTATATATTCCTAGATGTTATTAGTGATCTTGTAACCTCCCCATGATCCTCGGGTCAAGGTCTAGAACTGGCAACATCCTAGGAAGGTTCTGACAAAAGCTGAGCTGGTGAATAGGATACCCATGCTCAGGGAATCCTCCCAGGAAAGGCAGAAGACTCAAAGAGAGAAAGCATAGCTGATGGTTGGGCTGGGGGCTGAAGCTGGGCCCACTTGTGCTGTAGGCTTATGTCCTCATGAACACAAGGCTGGGCTTTGCTGTCTTGCCAGAGAATGTCGTCAGTGCAACCGCCCAGCGTGTGGGACCTTCAGGGAGAAGGTAGAGAGGCGTCAGCAGGGCTAGGATAAAAAAAAGAATGAAACCAAGGACTGGAAGCTTTTTTATGTTATTAATTTAAAGCAAATGATGCATTCCGGCTTTTGGGTTCAAAAACAGATGTCCATGGAAGTATAAGGTCATTTGAGGGCATAGAATTATAAATGAAGGTTATAAATATGCATTGCTGTAATCTCTTAGTTGTATATTTTATTCCTTTCTCTCCTGCCTCCTACTCTAGGTCACAGGAATGACAGAGTGTAAGAAATTTGTGCTACAGAATTGTTTCTCCCCTATGCATCTTGATGTCTTCCTCTACTCTTCCCAACACTCATTCTCATAAACCATAGTGATGTAATCAATAGAATTAGGTAAATCGCTTGGACTCATTATCCAATACTTGCTATGTCCTGGGTAACAGCATTACCAGCTATATTTATGAAGTTACAATTTCAGGCAATGCTCTTGCTGTAAAAATAACCACTTAAAGTTTCTCTGCATATATGTGCAGCACACATTCCCAAACACTCGAGGATGTTTCGCATGTGCATCTTTTCTCAGCAAAACCCCAATCATTCATCTCAATAAAATGATTGTCTCATGATGAATTTAATTTCAAAGACCCAGAGACCCTTAGTCTCTCCAGACACATGCGAGCCACATGACAGTACACCTACACATACCTCTCCACACCACGACATCCACCATCCACCCCTATCCAGAGAACCATTGTACTCAAATGTCCTCCGTTCCCTCTCTTGCCTTTGCAGACTGTCAACTCACCAGCTTCCTCTGATCTCTGCCCTCCTTTTCCTCCAAATTAAATTTCAACTTTTTGTAAACCTCTGTGAAAATGACAAGTCAGTGCCAGAGCTGTCTTTTAATACACAAAAGCATAAATAATGCCATCCATCAGGACTGTCACTCAGAAAGATAGATTGCTAGTTGTCCAGACCCCTGAATGACACCAAAGCCAAAGTTAGAAAGTGTCTCTTTTCTTTCCTTTAGTCTCTCTCTCTCTCTCTCTCTCTCTCTCACATGCTCGCTCACTCTCTCTCTCTTTTTTATTTGCCGGACTGCTTGATTCTGATTAATGGTCCTGTCAGGGTGGGATTCCACTTGCTCGGATAATGAGTCAAGAATGTATTCCCTGTCACAGGCGCAGCAGATGTCAGGGGCAGAAGGGCTCAGGGATGCCAGAAACAATATACAGTTTCTTCCTAGTCCCCTGACAGGCCAATATGCTGCACAAGGTCTAATTTATGTAGACAAAATGCAGGCGGGGCTGCAGCAACCAGAAAACTGCCCCAGAAAGCCCCAACTACAATGCAGCTTGCAGCGAGGTTTGTCGGCTGGGGCGGCTGCAACCGGCTGGTAATGAACATCAACAGCAAACTCAATAGCGCTGCCTCCAAAGGCCTGGACACACCAAGAGGCCCGGGACCTCTTTGACTTCATTAAACTGTACTTTATATCATTATGGGAAGAAATCAAACAGGGCAGAGGGCTTCTGTTTCCTTTAATGGCTTGATTAGGTTATTCACTGCTGGGCTCGGCATTATCATACTGCGACTGCTGAAGGCTGCTGAAAATTGTCAGCCTACATAGTTGCTCCAGTCAGACAGACGCCCTCTTTGCTTTGACTGGACTAATTTGATCTTAGAAGTTTGTGTACCCACAGGGACTGTCAGGGCTCCCGTCATTCCACCGGCACTCCAGGAAACCGAGCTGCTCCTTGGCCAAGACATAGGTGCTTGGTCTCAGCCCAAAGGTGGATGTGCGCGTGTACAATCAACCTGTCCACATAGATTTTGCACTTATATGCATGTACTTCTTGTCTGAGAAAAACCTCTCGGGCTGTTTCAGGAGTTATAACATTAAAGCAATCTACATTTCCCTTGGAAATTAAAGTAGAACTACATTCCCTTGACAAGCAACTCAAGTAGTTTAATGCTAAGGACACACATGAACCAGATAAATCAAAATCAGGCAAGTGGAACTGTCAAGTCACCCAGGCTGGTAAGATAAAACTTTTGTGTTTACCAATTTTCATTTTAATCTTAACCATGTAATAAGAATCTTCTATTAAAATGCTTTCAAAGAGATGCTAAAACTCTAAGTATTAAGGCTCTTTGCTTGGCTTCTAGACTTCATTTCTGTGATACAGTGAACTCTTATGATAGGGTCTCTGGCTTCAGGTCTTAGGTTTTGGGTCCCATTAGAGGGCCATTAAATGGTGGCAGGCAGCATGATTGAGCTTCAAAGCCTAGTCAATATGTTATAAGCTCAGCTGACTTTTCTTTCTTATGCTGTTTTTTCTGTTTTACTAACATGATTTTCTCCTTTGCAATTTTTTTTTATTTAAAAAGGATATTGGCCTATGGGAACCAATGTGAAATGGTGGAACGAGTGTGAGTTCTAAAATTGGGCAGATGGGTGTCTGAGTGAAGCTCTGTCTGGCATAAGGGTCAAGGCTTTGGACAAATCACTTCACCTCTCTGAGCCTTCTTCCTTTTAACTGTAAGATGTGGCTAATGTGATCAACCTGGTGGCATTTGAGATTATGCATACACAGTGCAAAGTGTGTGTGAGGCCTTGTAGAGCATTTCTAAAAATCAGGTGGCAAATAAATGATAGCAATTATTGTTTTGCATTTGTCCCACTGCCTAATATTGTGTCACGCAAAAGCTATTACCATGCTACTATGATTACATTTTTAAAAAATTAAAATGGGTCCCCTGTAGTCAACATCCACTTCAATCAAGTTTAAATACGCCAGTCTTGAAAGTATCAGCACTAGCCTTATCCTAACTCAGACCCTCCAAAGCCCAATGTAGTTCCAAACACATTCCCCAACATCTCCCTCTTTGCTTACAAATTTAACCGTGTCCTTTCCAAGTCCTGAGTGCTAGCTGCTGGATCTCTCCTAGTTCCATTCACACACATTTTGCCACTAAGTGGCCACTTGAGATTTTCACAAGAGGTAGCAAAGGGAAAAGAAAGCAAAGCAATCTCCTGAAGTAGTTTGCCTCCACGAAAATAAAAAGATGTACCTCCACGAAAATAAAAAGATGTACTGCTTAATGAGAAAAAAAATTAAGTTGCAGAAGAGTGTTTATAAAATATGATTTATATTAAATCTGCATGTTTATTTGAATTCATTTTTTTAGACTTCTGGAAGGACACATAAGAGATTTAACAGCAGTTACTCCTTGGTAGTTGCCTTCGGGGGTTGGATTTTTTATCATGACTATGTGTTACTTTCATATTAAAAACCAATTTCAAAATAAAATAAAGAAAATGAAGTGGAGAGGCCAAATTAAGCAAAGCTACTTCCTGAACTCCCCTCCTAACTTTAACACTGACCTCTCTTTAATAGTCAAGAATTTACTAGAAAATCATCAAGCCAAAGCAAATATCACAACATAAATGTGCCCCACTTTACGAAAATCCAGTGGGCAAAAACCCAAACATCAGCTAGCGCTCCCAAGAAGAAACTGCAGCAAGGAACCTGGCTCCGACGTAGCAATAAAGCAAGGTCAGATAGCGGGAAACAGTTGACAGTGGACAAAGGCAGCCATGTGCCATGGTGCTGCGTGCCAAAGAGAGGTCACAAGACAGGGGAGGTGAGGGATGTTTTGCAATTACAAGAGGATTTTCACATTACAAATGATTCTTTCAACGGTAAACTCCTGCGGTATGTGTATGCATTTGTATATGACATCCAAGACCTGAAGCAGGGCAGGGAAATGAACATTTGCAAGTTCTAGGGGCCATATGACCAAATGGTGAACAATGGGAGAAGGAGGTTAGTAGATAGTGCCTGCCCCCTCCAAAATGATAAGCCAAGAGAAGCAATTTATAGGCAACTTGTGGGAAACAACTTGTCGTGTAAAATGAGCTGCATTTGCAGCAGCTCGACCTTCGAGCGTGCCTATTTTGATTTGTCTGAATGGAGGTCATTCATCACAGGCTACAAAACCCCAGAGCTGAGGCACTAAGCAAGGTCACCCGAAAGATGCCAGGGTGAGCACACTGGAACAAAAACGGTGAAGAACAGTGGAATGGAAAATTAGTTTTGAATCCCAGTCTTACTGAACTGTTTCCAAAGGCCTGCCTGTTCCAGGGTGTGGGGAAGTGTGGCGTGGAAACCATCCCTGGCTGGTTTCATGCCCCTGTCTAGAGCAGGTTAAAAGCTCTGGCCTTTCTAACGTGTGCTGGAACTATATCATCGCTGGAAACAGTGACTTCATTGACTGCGAAGGGTTAAGGGATTGTAGAGATGAAGGACATTTCTGTTATTAAGCTGTTTTCCTCCAGGCATTCCCTGAAATGTCCCTACATGGTACTAATGAGGGGAAGAGCTGAGCCGAGAGCTGGTTCATCTCTGGCCTCACTCATATGTGTGGATTCCTGCCTCTGTTCCTCTTCAGCACTCAAGTTTTCCTGCCTTCTGGAGGTCCTCACATTTTCCCTTTCATCTTAGTAAATCAGCCATCCTGCCTCCCAGGCCAGCTCAGATGCAACCTTCTCTCCTTTCTCATTGTAAGATGGCTCAAATTTTTTGGGCATCAGACTCCTGGATGTGAAATATAACGCCACGTCAGGAAACTTCCCTTGCTGTCCCTCAGGATATGCTCTCCAGTGACACGTGGTGAAGGGGAAAGTTGAAGGAACTGGGCTTACTCTTTCTTTCCCTCATCAGGGAAGCACAAATCATCTTTAGCAGATGCCCTAGTCCTTAGTAAGATTTCTCTCCGCAGATGACACAGGTATTCAGTGGGGGGAGTTGGGGTAATTAGTGCAAACCTGGAACTTAGTGTCACAATTATCTTCCCAAATCAAAAACTCAAGAGGCCCTGATGACAGTTAAAGTGGGTCTTCACTGAAGAGGTTCATGATCACCCCAGTTCATGTATCATTTCCTAGGGGAAACCCTTCTAGTCAAAGTCATTCCTTCCCATATCCTAGTCATGACCTTGTTTTATCTGTCTTTTATTTTTTTCGTTATTAAGCATATCTTAAAGTCTGGGTTTCCTCAAAAGCAGAGCTTGAGGCAAGGACTTGAACGTAGAAGGTTCTTTTGGCAGGTTATCTCAGGATGCAGTCACGAGGAAGGGGGAGAGAAGCCATGTACCTCACAGTCCCTGTGGTCGGTAGGCGGTGGGGCTTGGCTCCACTCAGACTCCTGTGATGAGGCGATCTCAGAGGGCAGCCCAGCACTGTCCACCAAAAAGATGGGGAGACTGGAACATTTATCCACCAATTCCAAGTAGTTGAGGGTTTCTCTGGGAAGCATGAATTACCCCTCACTGTCAGTCTGCTGCTGGTCAAGGGGCTTCTGGGAGGCAGCTGAGAAAGGCCTGGTGCAGAAGGCGGGAGACATAGGGTGTGGGTTAGAAGTGGACACCCATGGCTCCAGGAGAGTCTGTGGTCACATGGCATTATCCATCCCAGGTTCAGGCTGAAATCAGAGGTGGGCCAAACCAGAGGTGGATTTGACAAGAGTGACAGGGGTATCTCTATAGCACTTATTGTGAAATTCCTTATTTATAAGATATTCATTTTTTTCATGTCTTTCTCACTGGAGAGCAGAGACTCCTCCATAAGAAGAGAAACAATCTGCATGACCTCCAGGGGCCCATAAAAAAATCACTGTGAGAGTTAGGAAATGGCACTACTCCCACCCCCATCCAGGTGGTCACAGCTTCTCGGGTGCAGAACTTGGCAAGAAGAGGTCAGGATAAATGTAATTCCCCACTCAGCCCTGTGCTACTGTGCAAGGCTAAACCTATACATCTACCAGGGACCCCTGACCACTTCTTCTGTTTTGTTTATTGGAGTATCCCCTGTGCCTGGAATATTAACTGCTGCATAGTACATGCTCAGTAAATTTCGTTGGATGAGTTCAAGTCACCTTGGTCAATCCCTTTATCCAAATTTTTAATCTCTTGCATCCTTCGAACATCAGAAGTAGTTTTCTCCTCCAGATTCTAGTGGCTTTGTGGAAGGGAGCTGCATTTTGTGACCTCAGTGCCTGCTGCCTCCACCAGGGCTCAGGAGTTGGATGAGGTCTGCCCATGAATGACTCATGAGTCCCTGGGCCTCCACTTCAGCCTGCAGTTGGGTTTTTGCCTACATAATCGGAACATAAACACATCTCCAAAATACCCAGTCACACACACGCACTCCCACCCTCACTCAGTTCTATTTTAGAAATCTGTGCTCCCTCCACATTAACTTTGATCACATGTCTTACCTTCGCATCCTGACTGCTGCTATAACTTTTTTTTGAGTTGGAGTCTCACTCTGACACCCAGGCTGGAGTACAGTGGCAAGTTCATGGTCACCCCAGTGTCGACCTGCTGGGCTCAGATGATCCTTCTGCCTCAGCCTTACAAGTAGCCAGAACTACAGGTAGGTTTGATTTATTGTAGAGATGAGGTCTCACCAAGTTGCCAGGCTGTTCTCGAACCCATGGGCTCAGGCAATCTCTTCACCACGGTCTCCTAAAGTGCTGGGATTACAGACTTGAGTCACTGCACCTGGCCTACTGCTATAACTTTTTTAAAAAAATTGAGTTGTAGTCTCACTCTGTTGCCTAGGCTGGAGTGCAGTGGCATGCACACTCATGGCCACCCCAGTATTGACCTGCTGGGCTCAGGCGATCCTTCCACCTCAACCTTCCAAGTAGCCGGAACTACAGGTGCGCACTTCCACACCCAGCTATTTATTTATTTTTCTATTGTAAAGACGAGGTCTTGCCAAGTTGCCCAGGCTCGTCTCGAACCTGTGGACTCAGGCAATTCACTTGCCTTGGCCTCCCAAAGTGCTGGGATTAGAGGCTGAGCCACCGAGCCCAGCCACTGCTACAACTTTTAACAGCATCTATAATCCACTTCTACATGGTTCCTGGGGTGACTGTTACTTCCCAGCTTACAGCCCTTCCTAACCTCCTACCTCTCGTGGGTAGGATCAAGACTGAACTCAATATAGTACATTAGGACTTCCAAAATCATACTTTTGACTACACTTCCTGTATTGTCTTGTACCCTCACTGAATAGAATCCTATATAATTAAATCCAATTGAATTATACTGTACGTGATTTTTCATATGACTGTTTTTTCCCTGCTTAAAAACATCCTTTCTCTTCTTCACTGTGAACTTGTGCTCCTTCTTTTAGATCCAGCACAAATATCACCTTTGTAAAGATCTTCATTGCTTCCTCCCCACCCTAGCTGTGACGGAATAAACATTTTACTCTCTTGTATTCCCACAGAACTTAAAAAAATCGCACCTATCACATTATGTTGTAGTTATCTGGCTGTGGAACAGTTTACCCAAATAGACTGTCTTCCCATGAGGGCCTTGTTTTCCCCAGTCCTTGGCATCATGTCTGAAATATGAAAGGTTTTAAAAAAATGTTGAAAAAAATGACAGATGTGTGAATGAGAATAATACACTCCAAGCACTACATTTCCCCCACGATCTCCACAAGGTGACCAGATGTCCTCCATCGAGCGTCATTTCCCAAACCCACAGGAGAAATTCACCTGATTCTCAGATACCCCAGCCCTCTTCTTCCCTGCTCCTCTACACAGGGCTCTCATCAAGTCCACAGTTGGCTTCGGGCTAGGAAAATAATTAGGCCTCATCTTAGACACAATACAGTCAGTTAATATATATGAGAAGAAGATTCCAGGCCTCCTACTTCTTGGACTAAGCAGAGAGAACAAGATGCGGAGCTCCAACATGAGTTACTGCCTGTTTCAGCCCGACTTTCTCTCTATCATCAGAGCCTTCTGCTCCTTTGACAGAGGTTTATGTTCTAAATCATTAAGGTTTCCTGCCAAAACACAACGTGTTTCTCTTTAAAGGCCCTTGTTCCCACTCAGAAGTTTCTTAATTAGAAACAGTGACTAACTGTTAAACTCAAAATAAAGGAAATAAAATTAAATATCCCAATTGCTTTTTGCTGGTTTGGGCTTTGGTTTCATTTTACTATTTTCTTTACAAGCCGTAGGCCTATAGGGGAAGTCCCCAATGCCCAACTTCTCATTCTTTTGGAGAGGGAGAGAGGTGTAATGCCCAACATGATGTTGGAGTTATAGTTTATGTAAACCATGTGCAAACATTGATGAATAGAGATGTAAAGTGCTAACGTTTAAAACTAGTATGGCTGGACTGTCGTTGAGGGACTGCTGTGGGCTCCTACCTGTATAGGTACTGAGGCATTTCTAGAGCCAAAGAAACCATGGTTCAGGAGCGAAGAAGAGGATTCTGACAGCTTATACCTCTTTGAATGAACTCCAGCTGCCCTTCCTACTCATGAAAGGTCATTGTAGAGGTCGGCCTCCTTAGTCCAACCATGAAAGCTCCTGGTATATGGCCATTCAGGTACAGCCTAAGTCCAGAAAAGAGAGAAAAAGGGAAACAAAAAAAATGAGATCATTAACATTAGAACTAGAAAGCATCTGGTTGATTGCACACATTTTACAAATGACAAGAGCAAGACTCAGAGAGACCTTGACTTCCAAAAGGAGATAAACATTGTTCAGTGCCATCTTAACCATACTGGATGAAAGAAAGCATGAAGTAACATAACAGGGCAGGGCAAAATCTAAAACTTAGGACAGTTCCTGACACAAAGTAGACAATAAATATTTGATGAAATAACTTTAAGTAATAGTCTATTCAGGGAATAAAATAACCCAATGTTTGCATTGCCCATAGGGAACTCGCCACAAAGAAAGTCTGGGTTTAGTTTTAACTTTATTTTCAAATAATTCCAAATTTACAGAAGTTGCAAGGACAGTACAAAGGGTCTCCATATACACTTTATCCAGATTCATTCATTTTTAATGTTTGCCACATTTCTTTTTGTTCTCTAGCTACCTATGTAATACACGTATTACTTTTACTGAACCGTTTTTGAGTAGGTTTCTCTGTGGTTGTTTCTCCTTTTTACTTCAATGTGTAATTCCTAAGAACAAGGATGTTTTCTTATGGTTATCAATTCCAGGAAATTTAACATTCATACAATACTTTTATCTAATTTACAGCTCATTTTCAACTTTTTCAGTTCTAGTAATGTCCTTTATGGTGTTTTTCCCATTCAGGACCCAATCCAGGATCACTTCTTGCCCTTGACTATAATGTCTCTTTAGCCTACCTTAATTGGCACAATTTCTCAGCCTTTCTTTGTCTTTCATGAAACTGACATTGTTGACGGGTGCAGGCCATTCCTTTTATAGGATGACCTCATTTTGGATGTGCCTGGTGTTTCCACATGATGAGATTCAGGCTGTGTCCTTTTGGCTGAACACGACATGAGTGATGCTGTGTATTTCTCAGAATGGCACATCTGGAGACACACTGTGTTTGTGCGCCCTTTATCAGTGATGTTGACTTTGATCAGTGGCTTCTCTGCTGTATAGCTACTATGCTTCCTTTTGTAATTAATAAGTAATTTGCAAGGAGTACTTTGAAACCATGTCAAAAGCCTGTGCTCCATCCACCCCCACAACGGAATTCACAACCAGTGAACTTTTTGCCTGTTATCCAGTGGGTTGTAATTTATTGCCGCTCTTACTTCAGTGCTCAAGTTAGCCCAAATTTGGCCAGAGAAGCCTCTTCAAGCCCTCTTTGGTCTTTTTGGCATGTGCCCTTTCTATTCTATTACATTATTATTATTTTTTTAGTTCTTTTTTTACTTTTTGGCAATTCAAGATGTTCCAGGCCTCTTTTGTGTTTTCCCTTGCCTATCCCTGAAATCAGACTTTCTCCAAGGACTCTTGCTTCTTTCAAGTGAAAAATAGCATTGAGAAGCCAAGAGCTAGGTGGTTTCTATTGCTGTTGGGATGCCATTGTCTTAAGGACCTATTGACAGACAGTATTGGTGGATATAACTTTTTGAAATTATCTTGGAATATTGGAAGTGAAATTAACACTTCCAATCCAAACCACTTGTTCAGTGATATTTCTTGACTTCCTCTATTTCATGTTTGTATTCTTTACTTCACCATGAGAACCCTGGCTCACCAAAAATACAACAACAACAACAACCTGACAATATATTTCTTAATTTTTCTCTATCCTATAAGACACAAAAACAAAATAGTTTTAAAATGGCTGTATCCATACCATTACCAATAAAAATGACTGAAAAAAATTCAAGATTTCTTTTTTTGCCTCAGTTGGGGGTATACATAGTTAAAACAATGTGTTGAAAAGTTACTTGTAAGTAGATTTTATTCCTCTCTTTGGTGTGATCATATTATTCCATTGAAATAAAGTTGTGTCTATTTCTATTTCCAAGTTTTGGTGCTTTCTCCCCATCCTCATTGCTTGTAACTTTTAAATTTGTAGAAAAATAATAAGATTTCAAAAATCTTATATCTATATCACAAGGAATAACCAAAGAAGTGTCCCTCCCTGCCCTATCCTGCTTACCTCTGCTTACCTCCCTCTGCCCCCTCTTATACATAACCAATTTCATTAGTCTCTGGTTTATACTTTCTGAATATCCTTTTCCCAAAATAAGCAAGTAAGGTATGAATTATTTTGAAATAAAATGGTTTAAAAAAAAGTATGTGTATGTTTTCTTGTTTCCCCTTCTCACACAGAAATAGCATAGAATCCATGCTCTTTTTTTTTTTTTTTGCATTTCTTTTCACTTACTATATCTTGAGATTTAGCTCATATCAGATCATAGAAATCTTCCTAATTCTTTTTTTGTAAATTGTTTTAGTCCTCCAATGAGTGAATATACCAGTTTATTCAACTAATTTCCTATTTTTAAGCATTTATGTAAGTTCCAATGTTTTTCAATTACAAATAATGCTGCCATGACTAACCTTGTGGTATGCTCTTGTATTACTGGTAGTGTATCTTCAGGGTAAATTGTTAGGTCAAAGGGCAAATGCATATGTATCTTCATTAGATAATTCTATCAGAATTATGACCTTTGCATTCTCACCAACAATCTGTGTGTATTTCCCCACAGCCTTGCCATCAGAGGGTAGTTTTATGAATGGGGTGAACATCTTTGTATATCTTTAATCTGTGTTTGTGTGTACTTTTATGCATGTGTGTATTGTCTTTTTATATCTTGCCTTTTTTTTTCTAAAAAGTTTTGATAATCTTTTCCTCAATTTTAAGAGTTTCTTCTACATTGGACTATTATTCATCATATATGTTTCAAATACAGAAGGTGCAAAAAAAGTATGCACATTTTAAGAAAGGAAAGAACTGTATTAAAGTTGTAATACTTAACATCTACTGATAACAAAAGATGAATACAAGTCACATTTGACTTCTGCAATTGCAAGGGGTGCTCAAAGTGGTTACCATCAGTGTCCAGATACTTCTGATTACTATGAACTAAGAGTAATATATAGATAACATTTCTTAAAATGTTTATACATTTTTTTGGCACCCCCAGTATTTTCTGCTAATTTGTTATTTGTTTTTTGACTTTGCTTGTGTTGTTTTCTAGCATACGTTTTTAAAATGTAGGCTAATTTATCCTTTCTTTGCATCTTGATTTTTAATTATAGTCATAAAGCCTTTCCCTAAAACCAAGTGAAAGGGAAATTCTCTTATTAAGAAATACAAAGTTTAACTTTTACATTTATATTTCTCGAAATGTACTCATTTTATCCATATCTTAATGGTTATCCAGTTATCCTAACATCAATTATGAAAAGTTCACATTAGCTCCAAGATTTGATACACTTCTTGTATCATATTCTAAATCTCAAGATGTATTCAGGTTTTTTAAAACTTTCTTTTGCATTGTACTTCTCTTTATGTCTATCTACATGCTAGTTCCACTATGTATTAATTTCAGAGGTTTTTTTTTTAAAGTATCTTTTAATATCAGAGATCCTAAGAGATCTTTCTTCTGTTGTTTTGTTAGCTATCCATGCTTATTTTCCATAAGAACTTTAGTATTACCTTTTCTACTTCCAGAACAAGCGGATTGATATTTTTCTTGGGAAGAACTAGTATTTTGATGACGTTGAGCTATTCTATAAAACAAACAAACAAACAAGGAATATCTTTTCATAGGTTTAATTTTTAAGTCTGGATTTTGTGTGTGTGTGTGTGTGTGTGTGTGTTTGCAAATTTTTCTTCCTTTTTATAACCCTTTTGAATGGTTTTATGCTAAAATAAAACCATATAAAACAAATTGAAAGCTTATGGAATTGTAAGGCAAACACCCTTATGTTCTGGTGAAGAAATAGACCTTTGTCATCAAAAAGCCCCTTCACATGTTCCATCCCAATCACAGCTCTCTCCCTCCTTCCAAAAGTAGCCACTATCTTGAAATTTATAGTAATCACTTTTTTACTCTTCCTTATGTTCAAGCACCATGTGTTCATCCTTTGACACTAAAGTTTAATCTTGCTGACAAAAATAGTTTTTGATATGCTAGACACCTTGCTTAGCATGCATGCTAAAAATTTGTATGCCTTTTCTCCTGTTAATCTATCTATTTTTGTTTACTTCAGCAAACTTGTAGAGGGTGAAGGGAAGTTTTCCCTTCACCCATACATTGGCTAAAACAAACAAACAGACAACAAAACAAAACATCAAGTGTCAGCAAGTGGTCCAATCAGAAATCTCATCTCAGCAGCATAATGAATAATCTGTCTATTTTTGTGTATTTCAGCAAACTTGTAGAGGGCAAAGAGAAGTTTGCCCTTCACCCACACATTGGTTAAAACAAGCAAACAAACAAACAAACAGCAAAACAAAACACCAAAGATCAGCAAGTGGTCCAATAAGAAATCTCATCTCAACAGCATAATGAATGACAGAAGATCTAATTGCAACACCCTAGTTCACTCTAGTTGGATAGAATAAGGGGCATTCATTCCAACGTCAGTGAAAAAGTTGGTGGAAGGGAGGTGAGGTGAAGCAGGATTTCCTGGCCTAACAAGCCATTTTTTATACAGGGATAAATAAAATTCGGATCTGTGCTAGTCTACAGTCTTTCTTTTCCTCTCCATCTTTGGGTTCAGAATATTTGAAAAACATCTTATTGCATATTTACAAGAACCGGAGTTACCTAAAAAGAGAAAAAATGAATCCTGGTCTGTATATATCTTCTACTGTCCATTGTGAAGTTGCCAAAGAGAGAAAGAGACAAAGGTGCCACCAGCACAGACTTACCTCTTCCCTGCAAGTCACAGGTCCTTTGGACATCCCTTTACCCCCTTGTCTTCTTCCTTAGGGCCTTACCAAGTAGCCCAGATTGGTTCCTGTGTCATGGATAATATGAACACACTCTCTTCTTTTCTGCTCCATGAACTGTTGAACCCATGTTTCTAGGAAGGAGTTAGTTTAACTGGCTAACATCCACAAACCAGTTGTTCCGACATCAGTCAGAATCTCTCAGGTCCTTTGAGTTCCCCGAATCACTGCCAAGGGTGTTAGTGGTAGAACTGCAAAAGCAGCATGAATTACAAGGAAGCTTTTTCTTCTTTCATCCTCCCCCGCTCACATGTAACTTCCCTGGGCCCCCCATCTTACTAGGAAGGCAGGATAGATAAAGAAGAATGAAAATGGAATTAACAATTCAAGGGGGAGAATTCAATTTACCAAGTGTTATGTTGGATATTTTCTATTCATAATTTCATGTGATTTTTCTAAGCAAATGAGGTCAACATTTTATTTTCATTTTATAGATGAAGAAATGGAGGCTGAAAGGGTTCAGATGAGAGTCTGGATTTGAATGGGCTCAAGTCTTCTAAGTAGATAGTATGTTTTCTTTCAGTGGAACCAGAATGTGAGCAGGCAGCATTCTCAAGGTTGTCCTCTATAGTCATTCTTTTGAAAACATAACACAAACTTAGAAGGGTTCATTGAAAGCACAATGTTCTGTCCATGTGCCATTGTATCCGTTGTGAGATTCCCTGAAGTTCTCAGCTTAAGGCCAGAACTCATCTTCACTGCCAAAAAATGTATCTGAGAGTGACAAAGAAATTAGCTTCAGCTCAGCCCAGCCCAGGCTCCCAGGATACCATACTTGTGTATATGAGTCTGAGTGAGCACCTAGGTTGAGCTCATGACTAATATCAGCCAGAATAGCATATTGTCGAGATCAGCCCCCTCTCAGCTTGTGTGCAAATCAGAAATGCCAGAGAATTTTTCCATAGTCTTCCATAATGTTCATTATAAAAGAGTCCCCAGATGGCAGATGGCTATTAGCTCACTGTGACCTATATAAATGTCAAATGTAAAACTATTGCCCCAGCAAAAATCTCAAAATAAATAACAACAGGAGGGATGAGATTCTGTTGTCATCAGTATTTACAGTTTATGCATTTGGGCTCTTCCGTTCTCAAGCCAGCACTGAAATGCTTTCATCCCACTAGGGAATTCAATTAGCAAGAGCAATACAGGAAGTGAAGTCCCACAAGAATAACTCACACAGATGAAGAATGGCTGCCCTTAAAAGGCAAGCCAGTGGCTGGGAAGAAGGGAATGGATGGCTTTGAGGGTATTGCTTAGCACATATTTCAAAGCTTTATCTTCAGAACTGTATCCTCATGACCAGGTTTATGAAGCCAAAAGAAAGGTTGGCTTTTCTAACTTCACACCTGGAAAACAAAACATGCTTTACCACCAAAGGGAAAATCCCAGATCTCAAGAAATAGAGAGCAAGTTATTTTTGTATAGGGCTTAGAGAATCAACTTCTTCCTTATTTGAAATTCACGAGGTCTCTGCCTGCCAACTCTCAGCCCTACAGAGAACTACTTTCCACCGTGATATGTGTGTATGAAAATGTGTGTGGTGTGTCTACATACACACACACACGCGCACACACACACGCATGCACACACACAGAGATATATGTATATATCTTTTTTAACAGCATATCAATGTTTCTAACACAACACAATTTAAATCTGGTTCTCCAGATGAACAACTGGAAAATTTTTTAGACAATCTGTTCAGTGAACTAAAATCAGCTTGCATTGTCTTGTTGACTTTGTGGTATAATGATTTTGTTTGAATTTTCCTTCTGCATTTCTAAAGATCTAAATGATCCCAGGAGCAAAGAAGTTAAGCCGGAAAAAATTACCCCTAGAACTTGGGCAAAGGATTCACCATGAAGAAAATTGGATAAGTATGATCTACAAGTTCAAAGAGAGGGTGGCCATATAATTTACCTTCCAGACTGGGAAATTCTGAGAGTGAAAGGCAGTGCTATTAATAATTTCACCAAGGCAACGGGCGTAAACCGGGGGTGTCCAGGCCAAACCACGACATAAGGTCACCTTACTCAAAAATGATTTGTAGACATCACACACAAAAAGCTTATTTAAATAGTGCACATATCTGTGGAATAAAAACATTAATTACAAGAAATAACTAAGGTGGGAAGATAGCAGTGTGCAGAACTTGACAGTACTTTGTTCTGAAAGTGGCACTCTTTCCTTACTGGCTATGCAGCTGTAAGACTCTAATTTTTTATTTGATAAGTGAAAATAAAATACCTTGAAAAGCTGTTATCAGAATTAAAAGAGAAAAACAGCATGAAGTATCTAACACACTGCCTAGATAGAATAGGCACATAATAATTTTTATTTCTCATTCTTAGGAACATGCAGATCCCCCCACCTCAAATCTATGACATTACATTATTCCTTGGTTTTAAATCAACAACTACTAAAAATGAACTTGAAAATTAATTTTCAACAATGCTTTTGCTAACAATTGACAGCTGGAATAGCTATACATATATTTTTGTGAGTTCAGTTGTGAGATAGAAGTCCTTGATCTTGGTGTCGTTTTTATTCTTGTTTTCGAGAAAACATATGATTACACAGATCACATCTCAGCATGGTATCAATCCAAAGTTTGCAGTGGAAGCAGAGGTGTCCATTCCTAAAGAAACCTTTCATTGCAGGAAGTGTCAAGTCTGCAAATCATAGGTCATGGATCTCATCATGCATCTATTAATACAAGAAATTTCTGACATGCTGTAACTTGGTAGTTTCTCATACACTTTTCATATGCTGCCAAATGTAAAGATTTTATAGCAAAAAGTGAATGTATACTCTTTCATTTATTTCAAAAATCTCCCCAAATGGTCTAGGAGCCCCAAATAGCAGATGGCCCATCTTCCATTCAATGCAATACTTCTTCCAGTTCCTGCCCCTCAAACTTAAGAAACTTGCTGGTAGACACTTTATGTGCAAATCTCTTATAAAAACAAACCTACAACTGTTCCAGTGGAGTCATGTTCCAAAACTCCTCCACTGTCACCATGTGGCAAGCTAGGGGAAATTTGGCCCTGAAGGTCTTATTATCAAAGTCAGATTCACATTCTGAGTGCCAGTCACACTTTGAAATGAGTTTTGAAGTTAAGACTTATTTATTTATTGTTCAGTTTGTGTTTATAAAGACCATTACATACCTGTGTCATAGTAACAAGATGAAATGACTCAGTCTAGGAATTTCAGAAACTCAATGGCTTGGAGAAGGAAGCAGCAATTAATAATAGCATACAAGTAGCTACTTTAATAGAAGTTAAGAACAAATTAAATTGAAGCATAGAGGAAGAAGCACCTACATGGACCTGGGGATTAAGAGAGTATAATCAGAGAGTGGCATTTGAACTGGGATTTAGAGGGGGAGTTTGCAAAGAAGTCAAGATCTGGGAAGAGGGAACAGCATATGCAAAAGCATGAGGCTGGGGAGAGGGCTGTGGGCTCTGGATGTTACAAGCTTCATGGCAGCATATGATTTTCAGGGGTGGGGAAAGCTGATAGGCAGGACCTGCAGGCAGGACCTGCAGGGAGGACCTGGTCATGAGGGAAGTTCTGCCCTTTGTAAAGCTGTGCAAGAGTTTATCTCATGTGCTCTCAGGCTGCAAACAGTGCTCTGAATCTGCACCACAACTCCATTAGAATCTCTAGTCAGCTCTATGTTGAGGCTCTGTCTTGCATCTGACCATGTCTCATCCCTTTCTGGCTCCCCTCATTCATAATATTTCACAAAAGGAAACACTTTTAGCAACAAGCAAGCTAAAACATAGTTTTTCTCTTCCAGTCTCAGAGACATGTTGCCCAGTGGTAATCATTGCATTGATCCGAGAGTGGCAAAGTGGCCTAGAAACCTACGTTGATGCTAACCTGCTAAAGGTTTCCACATTCCTGTGTAGCTTCACTCTGGGTAACAGTTTGGCAAAGCAGATATCAGGATTTCTTTAAAGTACTGTGAAAAAATAAAATAAAATAACCAGATTTTACTGTCATTTGTCTCCAACAGGTGGTAGATGGATCTACTCATTCAAAAAGTTTACAGTATAAGCTACTGAGTCTTATACCACACTCTTTTTTCATTTATTAATTTATTTATCTCTTTATGTATTTGGAAGTAAGCAGAACAGTTTCAAAAAGAAAGGAGTTTGCCAAATTGCCTTTGGAGGGTGCTGAAAGAAAACCTTAGATGTTCCCAGTGATGTTAAAGAGAAAACACAAATGTGCATGTTGGAAGACACTTGGTGTAATACACAACAGAATGTGGTGTGATTATCTGTGCCAGTTCAGGGAACAAAGCATGGTGGGACTCAGGTAAAGTCAATCTGCCATCTCTCACCTGGCATCAGGAACAGCTTCTCCTAAATGATCTCTGTGTTTTTGCCTTTGCCTCTCATAGTCTACCATCAATACATGCATTTTACATTTAAGACATGCTTAAATTACGTCATGCTTATCTTCTGCTCAAAACTCCCTGTTACACTCAGAACAGATTTATCCAAGTCTGCACAATGGCCCTACCATATCTGCTCCACTGCCTCCTGCACCTCTGTGATCTTATGTCCTCCACCACCACCCGCTCCTCCTCTCCTCATCTCCAGCCATACTGGCCTCCAAACTTTGAGATCTCAGAGTTTTGGTGCTTCCATTCTCTAGGCCCAGCCATTAGAAAGGTCTTCTCTGACCATCTTACTTTAAGTGACAAATCCACCCTGACCTTGACTTTTTCTAATAGCTTACCATGCTTAATTTTTTTCCTCACTGTCTGGCATAGTATACATTCATTTACTTGTTTGTTTTCTCACTTTTCTTCTCAGATGTCTCCCACAGTTAGAATGCAAGCTCTGTGAAGGAGGTGCTGAGATGTGTCTCTGCTCACTGGTTTATTCCCAGCCCCTAGAATAATGCATGCACAGAACTGGCACTCAGTAAACTTGTATGAAAAATGAGCTATTGGAGCCCATCAGGGAAGAAGGCAGGGTCAAACAAGCAGGCTTCGGTGCCCTATTCTTCTTTTAGCTGTTATATATATCAAGGTTTCTCATAAGTTTTAAATGCAAATCAGATTCTACTGCTTAAACAAACAAACAAACAAACAAAAACAAAAAATAAAAGGAAACTGTTATGATGACCCTGAAGAATTCTGAGCAGTGTGATGTGATTGGTCTTGGTGTTGGAAAGATCACATTATGCAGAAGCCCCAAGGCTAGAAGGAGGGAAAGCAGGTAAGGAGTGTCCCATTGGGTGGAAGGATAGGAACTGGGAGACTGCATTCAATGGGGAGATATGAGAACTTGGGATGAGTGAGATAAATGACAGATTTTTAGAAGGAAGAGTCCTCAGGTTTGGATGTAAGCAGGTCAAGAGAAGGCTGTAAGAACTTGTCTTCATTTCTGGCTTAAACATATCACACAGAAGGTGACAGCATCAAGTGAGACAGTGGAGACAGATAAAGTAGTCTGGAGTCTGTGGGAAGGTCTTAAAAGACATCACAGTGACAATGTCTAGTCCCCAACTTACAATGGTTTGATTTACAATTTTTTGACTTTATGATTGTGCAAAAGCAATATCCATTCAGTAGATATCAGACTTTAAATTTTGATCTTTTTCTGGGCTAGTGATATGTAGTATGACACTCAAACTTTTGGGCCAAATTTTCTAACACAAGACCTACTTTATAAGAAAGTCTTGAAAATCTCATATGATTTATTGAATATTGTTTAGGTAGACCAGGCTAAGCTATGATATTTGGTAGGTATTAAATGTATTTTTGACTTACAGTATTTTCAACTTACAATGAGTTTGTGGGGACATAGCCTAAATGCAAATCAAGAAGCATCTGTACAAGGGTCTAGAACTCAAGAGAGATAGAAGTCATCATTTGGGAGGCAGATGAAAGCATTTCCCTCTAGGATACCAGATGGGTTCATTAATGGAATATCCCGAGAGTGGAGCTGGTGGCTTTATAAGAAGAGGAAGAGAGACCTGAGCTAGTATGTTAGCATGCTCACCCCCCTTGCTGTGTGATGCCCTGTGCCACATGGACCTTTTCCAGAGTCTCCATCAGTAAGAAAGCCCTCACCAGATGCTTCCCCTTAACCTTGGACTTCTCAGCCTCCAGAACTGTAAGAAATAAATTGCTCTTATTTATAAATTACTGAATTTCAGGTATTACAAGCAACAAAAAACGGACTAAGACACTGTTCCTCAATGTTCTTGTTATAAAGTGGAAATAATAAAGTGCTTATGACAGTATTTGACCAGGTGACCAATTACATGTTAGCGTTCTTCAATTGCTTTTTTTTCTTTTCCCTTATAGTGAAATGCAAAAAAGACCAGCCATTGTATTTGATGCTGCTCTAAACTCCAGCACAGAGATGCACTGACAGTGTAAAAAATAGTTACACAGAAATGAAACATCAGATAACATAATGAGATTATAATTTGCATAAAATATCCAAATAATTGCATAAAAACAAATTATTCTATACAATGCTTTATTTTTCTCTTCCTAGACCAGGTTTTTTCACCCAAAGACTACGCTCACCAAATGTAATTACACAGTAACAGGATAAAACCCCAAAATGTATTTTCTTTACATCGGTCATCAGTGAAACTGACTAACATGCTCATGGCCTTGACTCAAATTTAACTCCCTTTGACTTCAAAGAACCCCATTCTGAGTTTGACCATAAATTGTTATGTTGCCTTAATGAGGAAGTACTTACAAAGTTTCTGGGCTCCGCTATTAAATGACCAGTCTGCTGTTTTTCTTGCTCAGATGACCTCATTTGCTTAGAGCCAAAAAAGGGCTCAATAGCCTCCCCTCCCTTCTTAAGCATCCTGCTCCTGGAAGTTAAAAGCAAAAGAGGAAGACTCTCCAACTCTACAGCAGAATTGCAGTGTATTTATTTCCTGCCCACCCTCCCTTTGGGAAAAAGAAGAGCCTTTTGTTCTTCTGTTGGTGAGGACACAGTTAACATGACCCAGACAAAACACCATAAAGTTTTTCCCTCTGTTATTCTGGTGTTCCTACTCTTCGGTACAATGTCTATTTGCACTATCATAAATTCTGAACTCGGGAGGATAATCCCAGCCAAAGTCTACATGTGCCGGATATCATAATGTAAACCGCATATGTTGCAAGAAGCTGTTAAATGGAACCAGTGAGTGAAAGCATGGCCAGCTCAATATTTGGGTTTCTGGATATCCTCTCCTCTGTAAACCAAGGCCTCGCCCCTCAATTCTAATTTTCTGACATGCTCATAAATAAAACCATTTTTGGCTACCAGATCCCCTTGAGATATTCAGGGCCAGCCTAAATTCTAGAGTTAACGTTCAGGCTCTGCACAAGCGTACCAAGAGCCAGCCTGCAGCTCCTCTTCCTCCTGATAGCACACAAGGATGCACAAGAAGGAGTATCACAAAAGGCTGCATTTCTAGTCTTCACAGGTTCATTCCCACTGACTTCTCTGCTTTCTTTCCAATGAGAAGTTGACCCAGCAGGTAGGCATGTTGGTTCAGCAGAAATAAATCCAGTCTACAAGATTACTTTAATAGCTATTTGAGCCTCCAGTCAGCTAGGAAAATAGAAAATCATCTGAGTCATTTCATTTCTCCTGCCTCCCACCTCCCTGGGTTGCACCCAAGTTTAAGGTAAGTGTCTTTGTACATTTGTATTACTATAAAGGAATACCTGAGTATGGATAATTTACTTTTTAAAAAATAAAGGAAGTTTATTTGGCTCATGGTTCTGTAGGCTGTATAAAAAGCATGGCACCAGCACATACATTTAATGAGGGCCTCAGGCTACTTCCACTCATGGCAGAATGTGAGAGGGAGCCAGCATGTGCAGAGATCACATGGTGAGACACTAAGCAAGAGAGAGAGATGGAAAGTTGGAGGCTCTTTTTGACAACCGGCTCTTGCAGAAACTAATAGAGAGAGAAGTCACTCATTACCATGAGAATGGCACCAAGGCATTCATGAGTGATCCAAACACCTCCCAACAGGCCTGACTTCAACATGTGGTTTGGAGGAGTCAAATATCCAAACCACAGCATTAAGCAGTGCCAAGGTATGAGCAGCAGACATCTGGACCATGGTGTCCTCTATGTAGAAGAAATATCTACTGGTATTGGTGTTCACGTCTTCCTTCCTGGACCGTGACTATTGGTCTATAAAAGGTGATGCTAGGGCATCTGTCTGTCTCCATATGGCCCCTTCTGCTCAAACTCTACTCTTTCAGCTTTATTTAAATTACAATGTTTGGGACTGTTTTGCTTTTCCAGGCACTTCTGGGTTCTAGAATTTCTGTAGAAATTATCTTTCTGACCCGGTATTACCTCCTCAGGCCTCTGCCCAGGAGGCAAGCCCCAGGGATTCCATGATCTGACAGATTCTATACATTCATTTTTCTCCTGAAGAGTCCAGTATTTGGCTCTGCAACCATTGAAAAATGCCACTCTGTAGTTCTGTAAGGGTTTCATTCAAGAGAGGAGGATAGGATATATTATACTCTTGAAGACAGAACTTAGATCTCTCTTGGAGTTGGTGGTCTAAGTTTCTATGATACGCTGTCCTTAAGAATCATCATATCTCATATTATGCTTGAAACACAGAGTCTGAAACTGACTTACTGATATATTTATGTATACATATGTATTACATACACATATATATATTGCTATATTGCTTTCAGAAAAACTCTTCCCTACTGTGCTTCCCCTCTGCTTTCATACTACAACAATCATCAGTACAGACAAAGACTTCTGTGACCAAATGTGGGGGTTTTTCCCCACCACCAAGCAGACATTAGCTGGGCATCCTCCAGTTTAATTCCAACACTGTCTACCTGGAGATAGTGCCAGATTCCACAGAGTAAGGGCTCAATTCCACAAGATTCCCCCAACCCCAAACATCAATTGCAAGTCTGGGCCTCCAGAACTTCTGGCCAGCCAGCTTCAAGCTGGGGTTCCCACAACCTCATTTTTGTGTTTGATTAATTTGTGGGAGCAGCTCACAGAACTTAGGAACACACTTGCATTTACAGGTTTATCTGGGTGAGTCCTAAATGCATTCCCAAGTATCCTTAAAAGAGAGAGACCAAGGATTTGACACACAGAATAAAAGGTAGAGATTGAAGTGATGTGGCCACAAGCTAAGGGATGCTGGCAGCCACTAGAGGCTGGAAAAGGGATTATTATCCTCTAGAGTCTCCATATGGAGCATTGTCCTGTGGATACTTTGATGTTGGCCCAATGAAACTGATTTCAAACTTCTAAACTACAGAACTATAAGAGAATAAGTGTTTGTTATTTTAAGCAGTTAAGTTGTGGTAATTTTTTATAGCATCCATAGCAAACCAATACACTCGCTTTAATCTGTTTTTATATATTTATTGATCAGTATATATCTTTCTGTGCTGAGAATACCTATGTAGTATGTTTTTGCAGATTTTCCTATTATGGAATTTATTATTTTTCTTCAGGATTTTAAAAATACATTTATAGTTTTGTATTTATACATTTATACTTATGCATGTATAACTCTAAGTGGTGTATATAGTTCCCCAATATATTATAATAAACCTTTTAACTTTGTTTATAGTATTTGGATAAATATGGATTTTGAATTTTTTATGTTTTAAAATCCTTCAACATGTTCCTCTATAATTTTTTATTTTGCTTTTATGTGATGCCAGATGGAAGTCTACCTACATTTTCTTCTAGGTCTTTAATTATGTGATTTTTTAAAATGTTTATCTTTTCCGTCCATCTAGAATTTTATTTGGAAAATGATACGAGGCAGGCATCTAGCTGTTTTCTCCAGTAGTTAGCCAATTGCTTTAGCACTATTTATTCAATAATCATTTCTCTTCACCGATTTAATGTACTATTTTTGTCATTCGACTAATTAAACATTATGATCTGTTTCAGAGTCTTTTTTATTCTATTCCGTTGCCATCCCTGCTTAACTATAGCACCCTTATAAAATATTTTAAAATCTAGAAATACAATTATGTATTTTTCAAATATTTCAAAAATCTTCAAGATGAACTTTCTGATGACCTTATCAAGTTAAAAAATCCTTTTAGAATTTGTATTGGAAATGTATCAACTTATCAACTAATTTCAGAACCTAAGTAATTGGGATCCATTTACACATTTTAATTGTTGGTCTTTTTAAACAGGAACATGATGTGGTTGGATGCTAGTAGGGAGATAAACCTAGACCTTGACAGGGAGAATGTTCTTAAATACCAGATTTCATCAAGCACGTCTAGATTTTTCTCTACTGTTCTTAGTACTTGGTGAGCTCTCTCAAGATACTTTCAGCATTTCTGTTTGCTTTGCTGTCCTGTGCAATTCCAGCTATAAATATTTTGGATTTCCTAAGTCAGACCTTTTCACAGCTCTCTTACTACTTCCATTTGTTGTTTTCTTTGTGTTCCGGGAGAATTTCTAGAATTTACCTTCATTTTAATTAACTCAGTTTATCAGCAGTATCTATTTAACTGCTCTCTGCTACACTATGATTTTAAAATCTATATTTGCATTAAAAAAATTTCATTTGGTCTTCCATGATTTTTCATATTGTTACCTCTTATGATATTGTTAAAATTCCACTAATGCAATATCTACTTAAGTATTATAGAGCATATTCATTAGAAATTGTCAGCACTCTTCCCATTTATTGTAGCAGTTTGAGTTTATTGATAGAATCTTGCTCTAAATCTACAGAATGTCTTTTTTTAAGCTGCAGAATATTTTTGTGCATATGATTTTTCTCCATCTGCTCACTTCAAAAATAGGTTGAGGCTGGATGTGGTGGTGCATGCCTATAATCCCAGCATTTTGGGAGGCTGAGGCAGGAGGATTGCTTGAGCTCAGGAGTTCAAGACCAACCTAGGCAACATAGCAAGACCTCGTAAAAAAATAAAAAAATTAGCTGCACATGATGGTGCATAACTGTAGTCCCAACTACTCAGGAAGTTCAGGTGGGAAGATCGCTTGAGTCTAGAAGGTCAAGGTGGCAGTGAGCCATGATCATGCCACTGCCCTTCAGCCTGAGTGACAGAGCGAGACTATGATTCAAAAATTTTAAAAACAAATCAAATGGGTTTTATATGCTTTTTAAGAGTTGAAGGTAATGAGATATTAAGAGCTGACATGGTTTCTATCATAGATTTTGTGAGCCTCTACCAAAAAAAAAAAAAAAAACAAAAACAGAACAAAAAACTCCCAGAGTTTTAGTCCTCAAAAAGAAAAGAGAAAGGTATATTATATTTACACTGGTTTTGCTTTACCAGTGGAGGAATTCACCAACATTAGGGGAGCAGAGAGGTACCAGGCTGGAGGTAACTGCAGTATGACTTGTTCTTTCTGCTGATGAATTTCTCCTAGATGAGATGAGGCAGTCAAAAATTGTTGGGGACCATTCTCCATCTTCTGTTGCTCATTGCAGGATTAATAATGGCCATCAACCACCTGCTTGGTGTAGTCTCTGGACCCAACTGGTGCTGGGGACAAACGAATGGGCTTCGGATGTCTTCCTGAACCATCACACAGTACACCTAAACTCAAATCTCCACTTCTCAGAATGGATTGGAGGGATTGGAGAGAATTGATTAGGTCCCTTCAGCTTATTTCCGTGACAAACTGCCATTTCATATGCAGGAAAGTGCATGTCTTGTTGGCCCAATATGGTAGATTTCTATCTCCATTTTGTTAAAATGTTCTCCAAGTTTCTGGAGCTTGCCTTGTGCACTTTGTGGTTTCCAATGCAGTATAAATCCAGTTATTACCAATAGATAAATTTTGTAGTACTCTAGAGGCAAGAGAGTCTTTCAGTTGCCATCTTTTCTGAAAGTTGGACAACATATTTTAGAAATGGGAGAACACTGTATAACCTATTTCTGTCAGTGTTGACACCATTCTAACTGTCATTCAGGTTTTAAATTGGTATAGTTACTTTTGACTTCTTTTTCCTCCCTGCCTTTAAGCATCCCCCAAGTTTTTGAAACTCAACTTGTAGTTTAATCTTTCCTTTCTACTCTCACTGTGACTAACCTAGACAAAGCCTTTCTTCTTTTTGCAATTTATCCTCAGTTCTGTTTCCCACCCCAATCTATCCTACATACTTGTCTTAGTCTATTTTGTTGACTCATGGTTCTGGAGGCTGGGAATTCCAAGACTGAGGAGCTGCATGTTGTGGCCTTTTTGCTATGTCACAACAAAGCAGAGGGCAGCACTTGGGTGAGAGAGAGAGAGCAAAAGGGGGCCAAGCTTGCTTTAATAACAAGACCATTCTCATGATAATGAACTCACTCCCATGATATCATCATTAATTCATCCATGAGGGAAGAGCCGTCATGGACTAATTACCTCTCAAAGGTCCCACCTTTCAACACTGCTGCAATGTTTAAGTTTCCAACACAAAAAATCTGAGGAACACATTCACATCTTAGCAGTGTCTCTGATGTTAATCTTCCCCAAACATCTCAAACTCTAGTGGCTCCCACTTTCAACTGGATACAATTCAACTGCTTTTAGATTTCTTTTTATCTGCTTTCTTCTTATATGAACAGTCTTGTTGCAATTACTTCTTGACACAAATTATTCTCTCATCCTAACACGTTCCACTGTGCCTGAATAAGCCATGCTGAATTTCAATTTCAAGCTGTTGTCCATGCTCTGTAGAATGCTCTCCTTGTACCCCTACGCTAGACTGGGAAGATGAGGCCACACCTCATCTATTGTCACACATCTTCAGCACTTGCAAAGTACCTGGGTCATAGCATTAAACAAATGCTTATTGAGTCACACTGACTTCCATCTTTTCTGTATTTTCTAGTCCAGCATGATACCATAATCTGTGACATCTGTTACAAATACTCAAGGCTTATACATTGATCCAAGTTTCTGCTCTTTATAATTATTTTTTAAGTTTTTCTTTGGGACATAATGTAGATCAATATTTCATAAATGTTTTATTGATGATGAAAATAAAAAATATTCTCTGTAGAATACAAAGATCAATATATACACATTTACACATATAGCCTGATTAATTATATTATTCAGGACTTACATAACTTGTTTTTTATTTGGTCTACAAAGATCTATGAAAGATGTAGATAAGTGTGCTAGAGTCTTCTACTACCATTGTAATTTTGTAAATTTCTTCCTCATTTTCTAAAACTTTTTTTTTTGGTCTATTTCAATGAAATCTGTCATTCAGCTTTCAATCAGATAAGCAGAACAACTATAAGTTGATGATAAGGGGTTTATTATAGCCATTAGACACTGTACTATTGAGGGAGGGGATGGGAATGGCATATCTGATTAAGGGATTTGTAGGATCAGAGGAGTCATTGACAGGCTACTTTGAGATGCTCAGTACGCCTATCATTAAAGTAAGGCCATGGAGAGTAGAAATAAATGGAGAAAATCTATAGGTCCATAGCCAAGCGTCTACCTACAGACCAGTTGGAAAGACAAGCTGGATGTAGAGTTGAAGGATCCAAAGACAAGGTTGGACTATCTGGTCCCTCTGAGTCTGTTACAACAACGAACTACCATAGCCTTCTGGCTACCAAGGCTCATACAACTATTCCTTTTGGCCCTCTCATACTTGGAAGAGGATTCTAGGAAATGTTGACCAAGTTGACAGTACAGTTCAACCCTTGTCAATGTGTCATCCATTCACACATCTTTTAATGTTGTTTAACTTCTAAATAAATATAATACAAAAATCATGCTCCATGTAATATGATGTAAGTAGCACCTCATTGTTTTAGGTGCTTGATAACCTAAAGCAATCTTTCTTTCCAGAAAAAGGACACCAAAGCCCCATGTTACTTCATCCATGTGGGGACAGTATTCATAAGACACAAGGTTAAGGCGATGTAAGGAGGTGAAAGATTAACCACTGTTAGCACATCTTGTGTTAAATAGTACAGGAACTGGAGAAGGAAAAACAGAAATAAAATTACATAAATATGTGCTATATATAATAATAAATAACTACATATAAATATACATAACCATATAGTCATATCTATTTTACATAGTTATATATATTATATTATGTGTGTGTACATATGTGTGTGTGTGTATATACAATATGTATACATGTATAAATTCACATATAAGTAAGGAAAATCTGACCTTCTTGGTATGTCATTATTACTACTGTTTGTAACTTCTTTCTTCCTCTGCCAATTCTATATTCTCTTTCCTTCAACTAGCCACGATTCCTTGGCTGGCAAGGGCCCTTTGTCACAACATAGCAGAAGACATATTGGGTGAGAGAGAGCAAGAGGTAATTCTCTTACGTTAACTCAAATCCTGATTTCTGAAGCATCTTTACGTCAGCAGTTCTTCTTATATTAGCATATTGTTAACTTGTTAAATATGTCATCTGTCAGTATCAAGTTTTGGTGGTGGTATGAGTTTTTTTTAAAAAAGTATTTTATACCTTGGTTTAATATTTTAGAAAAAATTATTTTAGGAAGCGTTTACACAAGAAGCCTCTTTGAGGCATACCATTTTGAATCTGAACTGATTATTTACTGATATGTTAACAAACATAGAAGCCTCTCAAAATTATTTAATGATCACTGTCTTCCAAGAACTGTTCTGGGCTTGGGGAACACTGAAATGTTTAGTAGGAGGCATGATAGAAGTAGCAGGAACATGGTAGAAGGCAGGAGGGCAAGAGAAAGCAAGAGAGTATTAGAGTGGGCCAAACTCACCCTGTTACAATGGTATAAATCCCACCCATGAGAGCAGAGACCTCATGGCCCAATCTCCTCTTAAAGGTCCCACTTCTTAATACTGCTACAATGGTCATTGAATTGCAACAAGAATCTTAGAGGAGACAAACATTCTAATAAGAGCAGACTCCATACAAGAAGAGGCAATTGTTTAGCTTTTCTCTATCACTTAATTTTTTTCTATCTATCTGAATACCTTTGGGAAAAAAAAACAGCAATTCTCTTTTCCTTGTCTTATTCATACATACAAATGATGGGGCTCTTGTCTATCTGTCAAACTCCTGGATAGCATGAGTCATGTCTTGCTCATCTTTCTATACCAGCAAGGCTAAAGAGAGAAACTGGCACATTTATTGAATTAAAAACATAATTTCTTCTTCTGAGTTCCTTATCTGGCTTTCACATTTTATTGTATACTTTTTTAACTAGTCAAAACATCTGATGGGGATGAATCCTGGAGCTAGAAAACAAACAGTCCTACAGCAACTATAGGAATTTTATGAAAGGAACTCTGCTTTCTAATTGTCCAAAGCAGGAGGACATAGGTTATTTTATACAACCATCACAAGAATTTTACTTTGGGAAATTGTACTATATCCATCTTGCAGATGAAGAAGATGAAGTTCAAAGGTGAGAAATGGTGACTCATACCTGTAATCCCAGAACTTTGGGAGACGGAGGCAGGACAATTGCTTGAGCCCAAGAGTTTGAAACCAGCCTGGGCAGCATAGTGAGATCGTGCCTCTACCAAAAAAAATAAAAAATAAATAACCAATTAACCATGCATGGTGGCTCATGCCTGTAGTTCCAGCTATTGGGGAGCGGGGGTTGGGAGAGAGGATCACCTTAGCCTAGGAGGTAAAGGATACAGTGAGCCATGATCATGCTATTGCACTCTAGTCTGGGTGACAGAGTGAGACACTCCAACACACACACACACACACACACACACACACACACACATAAAGAAGAAGATGAAGTTCAGAGAAGTTGAGCAACTTGTTAGAAGTCACACAAATTTTTTATGGAAAAGCTTAGCCTAGATCTCAAGCATTGAGATTGCCATCCATGTTTTCAGCCATTTCCACCCACTGCCTTTCTAATGAATCATTTTTCCTCTTCACTGAAAAGTACTGGCAAGATTTGGATTTCTAATGGCAGACAACAAACTCTGCAAGATCTTTTTTCCTCCCTCACTGGCTCCTTCTCATTCTACACTGCCAGCTTCCTATGATTGAAATTTGAAAGCATGTAACTGTTAATCTAGGAGTGATTAAAGAGTTTCATTTCTCGGAAGAGTCAGTACTCATCATCAGCTATGATGAATGAGCCCCTAACATCCCCTGATCCCATTATATTGTGATTAATTGTGCCAGTTTAAGTCAATAATTCATTTGTTAAAAATAGGCCTGCAAAGTATCATTTGTCTCGTGGGAGATATCAGAATAAAAAAAATTCATTTGATACTTCTCATTAAATTAGTGTTGGAACTTATATTGAAGGGCTCTCTTCATCAAATACTTATTGCAGGTTTATTTGATAAGAAGTTGTATTTGTCTAAAATTATGTCTGCTAACTGTCATAATGGTCTTCATTTTCCCTGTGTTAATAAAAGAATAAAAGGTCTAAATACGTGCATGACTGGAGAAAAGAATGGGGCTTGAAACTGGAATTACACTCATTCTTAAACATATTTGTTTGGGAAAATAGGTATAAATGGTGTTCTGGTTTTTATGACATTAAAATATTTTTTAAAAGAAAGTGAGAGGAATATTGAACAGGGTGCATTCTTCCTGGGCTCTGAGACCGCTCCAGGACATGCCAAGCTGAATTCCTCTCCAATGTCTCTGAACTAGAGATTATTATAAATGTTGCATTCGGCCTCATTGGGCCATGAAGACATTTTCAGCTGTGATTCTAAAAGAAGACAGAAGTGAAGAGCAGCCCCACTCAAAATGGGAATGGTCACCAGTAAATGAGACAGAAGACTGATATCTTAATATTTCCAAAGCACCATCATGGTAGCCTTGGAAAGACTCCCCATATGCTCCTAAAACATTTAGATATGGGAGAGGAGAGGATGACTCATGAACTGCTAGTGCCTTTTGCAGCCTAGGTGATTTCTTTGCAACTTGGGGTGGTTGGGGCTGAGAACGGTCAAGGGAGGATGGAAGTGGGTGACTCTCCACTATGGATGAGAGTAGAGGGCATGAGGCCAGGTGCCAGGCACATATTGATAACTTCATATTTGATGGAAGAAAAGAGAAAGTGAGAAAAAAGCAGACAGGAGAGGAGAAGGCAAGAGATTGATGGGAGAAGGGATAAAATTGAAGGACAGAGAAAATGGAACTGACCATAGTAGGAGACTGGGCTTTATGGCAGCAGTTTCTAATGGTCAGTTCTGAGACCAGTTACCTAAGCATAACATGTGAAGAGTTTTTAGAGTTCAGAATCATAGGCCCTGCACTCAACCCTTCCCAACTCCTACCGCAGATTCTTCTTAGTGTGCTTGAGAGAATACCCAAGAGAATGCATTTTAAAAATGCTCCTCAGTTGACACTGGTCCATTTTGGAGTGGCAAGGGGAATGCTTAGAAGACTGAAGCAGGGTTCAGCACTGCCTGTGTAGGAGGGGCTGGTCTGCCGGTGCTAACATATAGCCCCAGTCACTTTACATGGTAGAAAAAGAAATCATTGTGTGCACTCTAAAATGTTGTACAAACATGAAGGGTTATATATACATATATCAATAAGAGAAAAAAGCAATTTTATAAATTAAATTATTAAAGCATTGATAATGAGGTGTGGATGAATGGGTACAAATATATAGTTAGATAGAAGGAATAAATTCTAGTCTTCAATAGCAAAATAGGGTGACTACAGTTAACAATAATTTGTTATGTATTTCAAGATAACTAGATGAGTAAAACTGGAATCTTTCTAACACAAAGAAATGAAAAATACTTAAGATGATGGCTAACTCAATCGCCCTGATTTGATCATTACACAGTGTATACTTGTATCTAAATACCACATGAACTCCATAAATATGTGCAACTATTATGTGTCCGTGAAAATTCAAAATTTTTTTAATTCTAAATTTTAAAAAAGGAATTATTGAAATCCTCTCTCATTGTAGAGGAGGTGCTAAGTTCCTCTTAGGCTCTCTGGACTGTTCTGGTTATGCAAAAGTAATAGCAGTCTATTTATGAAGCCAAACCACAACCAAAAAATGTTGGTGATATTTTCTCTGGTGCTTGAGAAGTGACCAGGGCTCCTGAAATGGAGGCTAAAAATGGAAACTGGAGAGTTTTAGAGTGATGTTGAAAATGGCCCCAACCATTGACAATGATAGGTGGTCCAAGGACCAAGGCACTTTCTGAAAACTTCCCTATGGCAAGAAGGCTGAAAACATGGCTTCAGGCTGTATGATATTTTGTGATGTACTGTATGTAGGGTCCTCCCCTCCATTTTACCTCCAGATATTGCTAAGTCTATTGGGCACCATAGCATCGGGTTGATGCTGCTCAATGAATAAAGAAGGAAGATTCTGTCCATACAGGGGAAATCACCATGGGGGAAGGAATAGCAACCACAGGACAAAGAGAAAATAGAGGCCAGTAACTGATTTTGGAGCAGGAACTTGGTGCAAAAGGTGAAGGGACAAATCAAGCTTGTACTACTTCCCCTTTAAACCTAGAAACTTCTGGGTTTTTAAAAATACATATTTGGGAGGGGGCTGAAATTCTTGCAGCCAACACATTGGTAGGCTTCTGTTCTTGCCAGAGAAGGAATTTATTCAAGAAAATCATTTTATTTTTATTAGAAATTATTTCTAAGTGGTGGCAGCAATAGGATAAAGGTATAACCTCAGAGACACAAAATCTGCCTTTCCCATGTTTCACCTCTTTCTGGGCATTTCAGTAGCCATCTTAGAAAAAAAAGGGAAGGAGACATGTTTGTCCAACATTTATCTTTAAAGACTACCACTTATACTTAATCACATTTCACCCGGTTTTAAATGTTTGGCACAAGTGAGGAGCACCGCCAGTATTTGCACTTTTCTTCTTTAATTTAAACCCCAGGCAGAGAACCATTAATGCATGAATTAACAGTGTTATTGGCACCACCCACTGTGGAGAAAGATGCTATAATTCTTAATGGGCCTTAGAAATGCCATTGACCCAACTTATTCTAAATATTTCTTGAGACAAGTCTGTAATTTCAGTTTTACCGTTTCCCTTGCATAGTAATCAAGTTTGGGTAAAACCTAACCTCAGACATATCTAAGTAAGAAAAAGCATTTTAAAATGTTGGCGCTAAAAGGAGCTTCAAAAATGATCTAGTGAAAGCCCTTTTATTTTTGAGATGTGGAATTAGAAGCTCATAAATAAGAAGCAATTTGACTAGGATTATATACCAGGGTGCCAAAAAAATGTATTCACATTTTGAAATATGTTATCTATGTATTACTTTTAGTTTGCCATAATCAGAAGTGTCCGGACCCAGATGGTAACAACTTTGAACACCTCTTGTAATTACGGAAGTCAAACGTGACTTGTATTCATCGTTTGTCATCAGTATATATTGGGTATTACACTTTTAATGAAGCTTTTTCTCTTAAAATGTGTATACTTTTTTTGACACCTTCTGTATTTCTTTGGTGTCATGTCTAAAAATCAGATACACTAATCTCATTCATTCATTGATAAATATTTGCTAAAGAAATTCCATGTGCCAAGTCCTTTCTTTCTTTCTTTTTTTTTTTGAGTTGGAGTCTCACTCTGTCGCCAAGATTGGAGTGCAGTGGCCGCTCCCGGCCACTGCAGCCTCGACCCACTGGGCTCCAGCGATCCTTCTGCCTCAGCCTTCCGAGTAGCTGAAATTACAGGTACGCGCTACCACGCCCGGCTGATTTTTTGACTTATTGTAGAGATGAGGTTTCGCCAAGTTGCCCAGGCGGGTCTCGAATCTGCGGGCTCAGGCAATTCACTCACCTCGGCCTCCCAAAGCGCAGGATTTCAAACAGCAGACCATATGCGAGGAGGCACAGGAGCACCGACAGAAAAACACTTATTAGTATTCAAGTTAAATCGAGTGTTTGTTGGATCATGGATAAAACTGGAAGTTGACAAGCACAATTAAAGACATACCTGGCTTCAGGCAAACTTGACAGAATTTTAAAATGAAAGAGAGAACAATAAACTTATAGCTACATTCTAAAGAGCAGACAGCTTTTAAATGACAGGTCTTGCAGAATTATACCCTTATTCATACATGTAACATTCACTAACCAAACATTTTTTTACAGAATAGTGTGTGCCAGCCTCTGATGAGACATTGGTGAACCCTACAATTACAGAGCTCAGAGTCAGAGGGCGAGAGCCAGGGAGAGCAGACAGTATATCTAAGTGTGATACGTGTTTGTGATTATGTTATAAACATATTTGGTATTTGGTCCTGGTTCCTAGCACATCACTTTTAAAAACCTTCAAAATCACTACCATGAGAGTGGCTTTGACAAGCTGAGATGACTGGTGGTTGGCAGGCCCTAGGTCGTTTCAGGACTGGAACAGCTCACCAGAAAGATCCAAGTGTGATTAGGGGATTGGGGCTGAAAACCCAACCCAAGCTCCAGGGATAAGAGAGCAGCCAGGGATGGAGCTCAACCCCCAAAGGCCAACGACACACCCCAACTCCACAGGGACAGAAGCTCCTGGGTGTAAACCAGACCTTGCGCTACACACTTCTTCAGCTGGCTGTTCACCGTGTCCTCTAGAATAACCTAAGTGATCAGCCAATATTCGCTGAATGAAGTGCTTCCCTGAGTTCTGGGAGCCAGTGTAGAAAATCATCAAACTTAAGAAGAGGACAGTAGGACTTTGTAGTCAAACTGAACAAAAGTGTACCCGGGTACCCAATACTCGCAACTGCCATCGAAAGGGTAGGCAGCCTGCGGGGTCTGTGCTAAAGCCAGGTAATTAGCCACAGAGTTAAATAAAATTGTAGGGCAGTCGGTTGGTATTTAAAAAATCAGAGAGTTGGTTGGTTTAGAGGAAGAAAAACCTCACATATTTGATGTCAGAAGTGCTGAGAATAAAAACAGCTTTTAATAGGACTACGTAGGGAAAGTATCTTGCTATTTTAAAGAAACCCCAGAACAGATT
>CAUYQG010246075.1:0-15436 GCA_963574415.1 Tarsius wallacei | reverse complement strand
GATGCTAGCACGACCTCTTCCTGCCCTCGCTAAACTAATAAATACAGCCCCTCCCTGCATAACTCTCTCTCTCTCTCTCCCCCTCTACCTCTGTAGCTACCACTTTAATAAATCTCTTGGTCCCCAACGGGTGTGGAGTTGTTATTAGCGCCCAAATACTTTCAGTTCCCAGTTCCAATTTCTATAGTGGTGTCTCCTGTGCTTTCTAAGATTCTTATACTTTGAGGTTTTATGTTTAGGTCTTTGATTCATTTAGAGTTAATTTTTGTGTATGGTGATAGGTAAGGGTTCTGTTTCAATCTTCTGCATGTGGTCAGCCAGTTTTTCCAGCACCATTTACTGAATAGGTTCTCCTCTCCCCCGTGGCTGTTGTTGGAGGCTTTGTCAAAGATAAATTGGTTGAGGAATTGAGGCTTTGCTTCTAGAGTCTCTATCCTGTTCCATTGGTCTATGTGCCTATACTTGTACTAATACCAGGCTGTTTTGATTACTTTTGCCTTATAGTAAAGTTTGAAGTCTGGAAGTGTGATACCTCATGCTTTGTTTCTTTTGCTAAGGATTGTTTTGGCTATTCGTGGTCATTTATATTTCCATATGAATCTCTGTATTGTCATTTCCAGGTGTGAGAAGAATGATGTTGGTACTTAATGGGTTTGCATTGAATCTGTGATTGCCTTTGGTAGGATGGACATCTAATCAGCGTTGATTTTTCCTATCCATGAGTATGGAATATTTTCCCATTTGTTTGTGTCTTCTTGGATTTCCTTGGGCAGTGTTTTGTAATTCTCATTGTAAAGGTCTTTCACTTCTCTGGTTAGGAAGATGTCGAGATATTTCATTTTTTTTGGTGGCTATTGTGAATGGTGTTGTGCCTTTTATTTGGGTCTCTGGCTGCTTGTTGTTGGTGTATAGAAATGCAACTGTCTTTTGCATATTTATTTTGTACCGAGACTTTGCCACAGTCCTTTATCAGTGCAAGCAGGTTTTTGAGAGACTCTCTGGGATTTTCAAGGTATAGGATCATACCATCAGCAAAGAGGGATAACTTGACTTCCTCTTTTTTCTATTTGGATACCCCTGATTTCCTTCTCTTGTCTAATTGTCCGAGCTAGGACTTTCAACACAGTATTGAACAAGAGGGGTGAACGTGGGCAGCCTTGTCTTGTTCCAGTTTTTAGGGGACATGTTTCTAGTTTCTGTCCATTTAGCTATATGTTAGCTGTGGGTTTGTTGTAGATGGCGCTTACTATTTTAAGGTATGTTCCTTCTATACCTAGGTGTTTGAGGGTTTTTATCAAGAAGGGATGCTGGATTTTATCAACAGCTTTTTCTGCATCTAATGAGATAATCATGTAGCTCTTGTTTTTACATCTGTTGATGCATTTAATGATATTTATGGTCTTGCAAATGTTGAACCAGCCTTACATCCTGGGGATGAAGCCTACCTAGTCATGGTGGATGATTTTTGAGATGTGTTTTTGGGTCCGATTTGCTAGAATCTTGTTGAGGATTTTTGCATCTATCTTCATAAGGGATATTAGCCTGTAGTTCTCTTTCTTTGTTGGATCTTTACCCGGTTTGGGTATTAGTGTAATGTGAGCTTCCTAAAATAATTTGGGGAGAATTCCACCTTTCTCAATTGCCTGGAATACTTTCAGTAGGATTGGTATTAGCTACTCCTTGTACATTTTGTAGAATTCTGCTGGAAAGCCATCCTGTCCAGGGCTTTTTTTGGTAGGCAGTTTTCGTATGACAGAGTCAATTTCCTGGGTTGTTATTGGTCTATTTAGTGTCTCAATGTCTTCTTGTTTTAACATGGGTAGATTGTGTGATGTCAGAAAGTCATCCATTTCAACTAAGTTATCAAGTTTGTTTCCATATAGGTGTACATAGTAATCTCTGATAATCCTTTGAATTTCTTTGGGGTCAGTTGTGATTTGGTCTTTTGTATTTCTGATTGTGTTTATTTGGGCTTTTTTCTCTTTTTCTTGGTCATTCTGGCTAGGGGCCCATCAATCTTGTTAATTCTTTCAAAGAACCAGTTTTTTGTTTTGTTGATGTTTTCTATAATATTTTTGTTTTCCGTGCCCTGTATTTGGGCTCTTATTTTTGTGTTGAATTCTTCTGCTAAAGTGATGTTTTGGTGGTCTTCTCTTTCCAGCTCCCTTAGGTGATTTGTTAGGCTCTCCACTTGTGATCTTCCCATTTTTCTTGATGTGTACTTGTAGAGATATAAGTTCCCCTCTGAGAACTGATTTCATGGCATCCCAGAGGTTTTGGTAAGATGTTTCTTCATTTTCATTTATTTCCAGGAATCTTTCAATTTCTTCTCTGATTTCAGTGTTGACCCATTCGTTGTTCAGCATCATGCTGTTTAATGTCCATGTCTTTGTGGACTTTGGGGAAGTGTTTTTGGTTTTGATATTTATTTTTATTCCACTGTGGTCTGGGAATGTGCATGGCAAGATTTCAACCTTATGGAACTTGTTTATGCTTGATTTATGGCCAAAGATGTGATTGATCTTGGAGTATGTTCCATGTGGTGATGAGTAGAATGGTTTAAATTGCTTATCTTTGAGGACTTTGACTATAGGGCTCCAATCCCTTCTTACTTGTAGTGTTTCTGCCGATAGGTCAGCTGCTATTCTGATTGGTTTTCCCCAGTAGGTAGTCTGACTTTTCTCTCTTGCTGCCTTTAGTATTTTTGCTTTTGTGCCTACTATATGTAGGCGAATTACTATGTGTCTAGGGGTTGGTCTTCTCATTAGATGTCGTGTGGGGTTTCTCTGTGTCTCTTGTGCTTTTCTGGTCACATCTCTGGTGAGATGAGGAAATTTTTTTGGATTATTTCCTGAAATACTTGTTCCGAGTTGTTCTCATTTTCCCTTTCTTCTTCTGGGATACCAATCAGGCACAGGTTCGACTTCTTGATATAATCACACATCTCTTATAGACTTTGTTCTTTCTTTCTGAGTCTTCTTTCTATGTGTTTTACAGATCGGGTTAATTCTATGTTCTGGTCTTCAAATTCTGAGATTCTTTCTTCAGCTAGATTAATTCTGCTTTCCATGCTTGTCATTGTGTTATTTATTTCCTGGATGAAAGTTTTTATTGCCAGAATCTCTGCTACAAGTTCTTTCAGTGCTGCATCTTATCTTTCTTGGGTCTTATTCACTATTTCCAACCATTCCCTGATCCCTGTCTTATTCTGGGGCCAGTCATTGATGACTTTTTTTGTTTGGGCACCAAGGTCTTATTTCTCAGTTTTGTCTTTGGTAGACTTTAATTTGCCTGAGTTCTTCCTTTGGCTATTCCTCATTTGTGACAGATATCTTTTTTTTTTTTCTTTAGTTCTGTTATTCAGTGTCAGTGGGAGAAGCTTTCCCTTCTTATGTTTTCTCAGTCCTCTATTCTTCCCTGATTGGGGCTCTGGATTTGTTATATTTTGAAATAGGATGGTGGATGGAAAGCTTTGTTGTCTCTTGTAGTTTTTGAAATCTGAGTAAGTGGGGGATGGGGTGCTAGGAGTCAGATGCTGCTTGCAAATTAAAATTTTCACTTATTGTGGTATGTTTTCCCTGAGATCCACTCCCCACCACCACTATGTATGATGATGCAAAGCAGAAACCAACCCACACTACAAAACAATCTGCAATAACAACAAAGCAAGACAAAACAAATCACAACAACAGAAAAAACCCAAGAAAACTAAACACACACACATGCCTAGTACAAGAACAATAGAGAACAACAAAAAGATCAAAGGAGGGAGAATAAGAAAAAAGAGAGGAAAAAGGGGGGCATTCAGGTGGAACCCTCACACATATATTGACACACCCCTTAAATTATAAAAAATGAATATTAAAAAACCAGAAGAACAAAAGAGCAAAAACCAACAACAAAATCAAAAGATGAACACTCAATCATTCCCATATACACATAAACAGAGAATGACAAATAAAAGCACAAAGAAATGGAGAGAGAAAAGAAAAAATAATTGGGGAGGGGATGCAGGTCAAAGCCTCACATACACATTCATGCACAAAGGAAAAATATTTTTTAAATAGATGAACTAACAGTCAGAAAATTTTTAAAATTAAAAAAAAATTGAAAATTTGAAAAAACAAAACAGAACAAAACAAAAATCAGAAACAAAGACAAAAAAAATCCTGTCCTCTTGTGGCAGGCTCTGTAATTGTTCCTCTAATCAGATCTCTCCTGCAGAGCCACCTCTTTCACTCACTCCTCAGGGAATAAGCAGGGAATGAGGAGGGGCAGTGGAAGTGGGTGGGGCTGCAGTCCTCCCCTCCCACTCTCCTATGGTCAGGGAGATCCCTGTTGGGAATGTCTCTTCCCCAGGTATTTACTCTCATGAGGTTGCCCCAGCCAGGCCTATCCTGGAATGGGGTTCTCCTATTGAAACTGATGTCCAGCCTCCGTCTGGGTTTGTCCCTCTCAGTCGTGGCCCAGCTCTGTGGGTCTGATGTTCAGAGGATTGCTGGGGAGCAGGGGGTTTGTGTCATCCTGGACTCTCCACTGATCTCTTTGGAATCCTTCCTCATCCTTTTCTGGCCATACCCTTTGTTTCATGGCTGGATCAGGGTAGGGGGTAGGGCACCTGAAACTCAGCACTAGTCAGGTCCTTGTGAAATTTGTGCTCTCAGGATATTTCCTCTGGACCACAATCCAGCCCTGAGTAGTTAATTTGCCATTCACAGAGGTTGGATCTCTGGGCTCCATCTGCAACCCCTTCCAGCACCTTATTAGGTCTCTCTCCTATTTCAATGGTAAGGGAGCACCTGAACCAATAGTTTGTCATGTTGCTTAGGCAACAAGTTGGAGGCTAGGCAGGGGACCTGGGTGGAGCAATGCAAATCTCTGCCTGGAAAATGACTGTGGTGGGCAGTTCCTCACCAGGCATGTATTCCTCTCTCCAGATTCCCCTGATGGTCTTTCTCCAATAATCAAATCCTGTTCTCCAGGAGGTGTGTGCTGGGTGCCAGGTGATGGGAATCAACTGGATTCAGCAGCCTTCTCTCATGTGTGTTCCTGCAGGCAGCAGACATTTTTGTGGTGATCTTGGGAAGTGAGCTCTAATTTCAGGGTGGCGGGGGCTTGTAGTCGCCTTCAGAGGGGGGACCCAGGTGCATGCAGCTGAGTATCCCCTCAGATGGACTTTCATGCTCCCACCAGTGTCCAGCTACTCATGCCGAGAGTCTTTATTGTCACTTGCCTCCACGGAGATTTTTACAGCCTGACCTGTCAGCCACCATCTTAAGCTCTGCCAAAAATAGACATTTTAAAGTGAATATTTTATTTAATGTGGTAGGACTTGCAATTATAATTTGGTAATTTTTCAAATTTGGGCCAGAGCTATTTTAAGGTAAAAACTAGACTATAAACACTTTTCATACTCTTTTGCTGCTGGTATGCATGTGTGTTACCTAAGTGCTACCAGTTCCAAACAAACACATGAGGCTTTAACTCAAAAGTGGGCAACATGTGGTTGTAGCATTTGCTATCTTTAATAGTGATGGAGGTAGTATAATATCTTAATCATTTCACTATAGTTTGTAATTTAAATTGTTTCCAAAAGTTTGACATGTGCACATAAAAACATATGTACAATTTTGGTTAATATTTTAAAAACTTTCTCACATTAGATTCTCAGTGACTAATAATTACAGATAACTAATATACATGAGTTATTTAAATATTTTCATAACTGTTTTATTAACTGATACAACTCTACCCGTCTCTGAATCTATCTTGAACATTGGCCCAACCTTCAAAATAATTAAATATTATGAGATTTGAAAGTATCATTTTGATGGGTGAACATACAGTTTTATTATGAATGTTTTTATATTCATAAAATATATGCTTTTATGTTCATATAATATTTGTCATGTGTTCATAAATTATACTCCATGTTTTTTTATGTTTTTGGTTTTCTATTTATGTACTTTAAGTGTTTTGCTATTGAGGGAATTTGGTCTTTTAGTTTTTCAACGTAGAAATACAGTATGCTAAATATATGTTATATATATTACATATATGAAATATACATATAAATTTTATTTTATTGAGGTAAGAACTTTTAACATGAGATTTGTCCTCTTAAACATTTAGGAGTACAATGCGTTGTTGCTGACTATAGGTACGATGTGGTATAATAGCAGATACCTGGAGCCTATTTATTTTGCTTGACTGAATGAATGCCTGTTGATTAATAACTTTCAATTTTCCTTTTCCCCTAGTCGAAGGTAGCCACCACCCAAATCTTTGATTCTATAACATTATTTTAGATATATAAGTAAAATCATGAAGTGTTTATCTTTCTGTAACATGTTTATATTACTTAGCATAATATCCTTAAGGTTTATACATATTGATTTATAAAGCAGAATTTCCTTTTTTTAAAGGCTGAATAGTATTCTATTGTACAGATGATGCCAAAAAAAGTATACGCATTTTAAGAAAGGAAAAAAACTATTGAATTTGTAATATTCATCATATACTGATAACAAAAGATGAATGCAGGTCACCTTTGACTTCTGCAGTTATATGAGGTTAGCCTCAGCATTCAGACACTTCTGATTATGGTGAGCTACTGCAGGACTTGTTGCTGTTGGAGGTCTCCTGGATCTTCCCTGGTTCACATCACACACAGTACCATGCATCTCAAACTTATCAGAAACGTGTGCAATTGTTAGGCATGTTGGAGGTTCTGTTGCATATCCATGCCTCCATTGTCGTTGTACTTCCACACCGTTCTCAAATTTCAAATACCACTTTAAAATGGTCTTGCACTCCTCCAGTGATAACCTTGCTTCTGCCATTTTCTTTGACTGACCTACCTGTTAGATGCCGATGCTTGATTAATGCCATCTTTTGAGTGAACATCATGCTGCACATTGCCACCGTAATACAATTCACTTAGAAAAGTAATACATAGATAACATCTCTCAAAGTGTGTGTACATTTTTTTTGTATTACTTGCATGTGTATTTTCTTCATTCATTCATTTGTGGATGAACATATCATATTTTCTTTATCTATTTATCTGTGGATAGACATTGAGGTTATTTCCACAACTTGGCTATTGTGCTTATTTCTGCAACGAATAGGAGGGTGCAGATATCTCTTCAAGATATTGGTTTAATTTCTTTTGGAAATATTCTTGGAAGTGAGATTGACGAATAATATGATAGCTGTATTTTTTAATTTTTTTTTAAGAAGTCTCTAAACTGTTTTCCAGAATAAGCTGTACCAATTTACATTCTTCCCAACCATGTACAAGGGTTACCTTTTATTCATATCATAATCGGCACTTATACATTTTGTTTTATTGATAATAGCCATCCTGGCAGATATGAAGTGATATTTAATTGTGATTTTGAATTTCATTCCCATGATAACTAATGACATTAAACTTCTTGTCTTATATCTGTTAGCTGTTTATATGTTTCTTTGGAGAAATGCCTATCCAAGCAAGAAATTAGCCAATTTTTAAATTGGATTATTTGATATTTTTGTCATGAAGTATTAAAAGATCCTCATAAAAGTTAGTAGAATCAGTGAATCTTACTTTTGTTCTCAAAACTGAGAAAAATCACTGGCTATCTTGGTGCTAACCCTTAAATTTTACCAGTTAAAATACATACACTAAAAATGACCAAGACTAATACTCTGAACTAGATATAAATGTTGCCCAAAAAGTGGAGTGCAACAGAACTTCGTTGCTAAGTATTTCAAATACAGGCCAAAGAATGGTATATGTGTGTGCATGATTTTTGTAAGTTAAAATAAGAAATGTTCAATTATTTGCCCTTCTCTTTTCCTGTGAAAAATGGGAAAGAAAAAAAAAAATTCCTCAACCTGCTTTATGTAAAGACAATTCTGAGCATAAATTTTACAGTGCCTGGAGAGTAAATGATTTAAAACACTTTGTACATTAAACAAACAAACAAACAAACACTAGATTTGTATGGTTATTCTGCTTGGAAGAACTTTTAAAATCTATATATGTATCAGGAGCATTTGCACTTAATATGTACAAGATAATGTAGGGAATAAAGGGAAAGCATCATCTAAAATGTTGCATGATTATTAAGAAAAGGCCAATGTAAAATCAATGTCATGAGGATATGAAATGCAATTAATAAGCAGCAATATATAACAAAACTTTTATTTATTTGTAAGAAGTGAATAAAATGGACTTGTTCCCGAATATTGCAAAAAGAGAGTTTCACAGACACCAAAAGCTTCTAAAGGAGGTAGCAAGGGAGGAGAGCAAGGGTTGAAAAACTACCCATTCATTATCATGCTCACCACTTGGCTAACGAGGCCAATAGAAACCCAAATAAACCTCAACATCAGGCATGACATCCATGTAACAAGCCTGCACATTTACCTCTTGAATCTAAAATACAGTGAAACAAAGAAATTGAGTCTGATTTTGTTGTCTACAGAGTTAACAGACATTTTTATAAATATAGAATAGAGCTAATAATTGTAATTATAAAATTAACTCACATTAGAAATGTTTTAAGTGTGTTATATGTTACCTCTTAGAATCAAGCATCCAAGTGTGTATTGTATTGAAAAATATGTGGAGAATATATCTATATCTACATATCTATATCCTGATATATTTTATGATTTGCCATACAATCAAAAAATGTGGAAACTTAATGAACAACCAATTGCAAAGTTTACTTTTTCTAAATGTTCCTATTTACAACAAAGTCACATACAGAAGATCAATAACACATTATTTTTTTTAAGTTTAACAATGTGCCTCTCCTAAATCATTAATCATAACATTTACTTGACACCTAAATTATATCTCATTTTTAGTCAATTGACAAATATCTGAATAGATACTCCATGAAAATTTCCATGTGGATATAAACACACATGAAAAATTCATAATTGTTTTCCAGTTTATTCTTTATCTCTATGCAGTTTATCTTTTTAAGAAAATTACTTTCTCCAAGTTTATTGTAAACTTTTGTCTTGTACTTTCCTCCAAAATCACTAAGCAACTGCTATAATCATAATAGGTACTGAATAATTAGATTTATTAATTAGTTTTAGTACTGTATATTTTAACTGTTATATACCAAAAAAGTGCAGAACTTTATATAGAAACATGTATGTATATAAGTTTGAAGGTTGTTCTTATGACTTACAAGAAGGATTCAGTAATACAAAAAGAAACAGATGTGTTTGCTAAACAGTTCATTATTCTGTAATTTGTTGGTGGCAATTTTATTGCAACTGGGAATTTCTGAGACTATTTGATCAACCAGAAGGTACTTAAACTAAAATTTGAGGCCGGATGCTGTGGCTTAAGCTTGTAATCCCAGCACTTTGGGAGGCCGAGGTGAAAGGATTGCCTGAACCCAAAAGTTCGAGACCAGCCTGGGCAACTTGATGAGACCTTGTCTCTACAATAAATAAAAAAAATTAGCCAGGCATGGTACTGTGTGCCTGTAGCCAGCTATTGGAAGGCTGAGGTGGAAGAACCACCTGAGTCTACCAAGTCGAGGCTGAGGTGGCTGTGAGTGTGCCACTGTACTCCATCCAGCCTGGGCAACAGAGTGAGACTCCAACTAAAACAAAAATAAATAAATAAATTAATTAACTAACTAACTAAAATTTGTAATGTTGCTATTTATTTCCATAATTAGTGAATTACAAGTTGATTATTTTTAAACATATTTTCATCTTTTGTTTTATTTGAGAAATCATGTCGAAAATTTTACTTTCCAAATAAAAGTTTATTTGTTTTAAACTGTAATAAAATTATACCAATATCTCTGACAGGTATGTATATTTTCCAATATGCTGTTAAATTTCTCTTTTATGATTTAAATATGTTTATAAATTGTTTTAGCAACAAATTCCTTTATAACAAACTAGTATAAGGACTAATGACTTAGAACAAGCATTAAAAAAAACAAAGTACCATCCATAGCCTGTGTCCTGGTTTTGCTAGCTATTTATTTTTTAATAATTTATTTATCTGTATTATTTATTTTAGGATATAGAGATACATGTGCAAGTTTGTTACATAAGAACATTGCATGATGGTGATGTTTGAATTTCTATTAATTATGTCACCCACATTGTGAGCATAGTACCTGATAGGTAGTTTTTCAATCCTTTCCCTCTCTTTTTCTCCTGGCTTTAGGAGTCCCAGTATCCATTGTTTTCATCATTTTATGTTGTTTTCATCTTTATGTCCATATATACACAGCACATAGCTCCCACTTATATGAGAACATGGTGATATTTGTTTTTCTGTTTTTGTGTTAATTTGCTTAGAATAATGATTTCTTCAAACTATAAAATACTTGAAGAAAGTCTGGTAAACACTCTTCTGGACATTGGCCTAGGCAACGAATTTATAACCAAGGCCTCAAAGGCAAATGCAGCAAAACCAAAAATTGGCAAGTGGAACTTAACAGAGTACATAAACAACCTACAGAATGGGAGAAAATATTTGCAAACTATGCATCTGATAAAAGACTAATATCTAGAATCTATAAAGAACTTAAACAAATTGAAAAGAAAAAAATAAACATTAAAAAGTGAGCAAAGCGCATGAACAGACACTTTACTAAATGAGACATACAAGGGACAAATAAACATATTTTAAATGCCTAAATCACTTATCATCAGAGAAATGCAAATCACAATGAGATAGCATCTCATACCACTAAGGTTGGCTATTATTAATAATCATACCAACAGATGTTGATGAGGTTGCAGGGAAAATGGAACACTCATAATATTGTTGGTGGATATGCAAACTAGTTCAGGCCCTGTGGGAAGTTATTTAGAGATTTCTCAAAGATCTAAAACTAGATTTACCATTCCACCCAACAATCCCATTTCTAGGTATAAGCACAAAGGAGCATAGATCATTCTACCAAAAAAAAAACCACCTGTTCTTGTATGTTTCCAACAGCTCTATTCACAACAGCAAAAACTTTGCGTGTAGTGTAGGTACCCATCAATTATGGTTAGGATGAAGAAAATGTGGTACATATATACAGACCAAAATCAAGTCCTTTGCAGCAACATGTATGTATCTAGAGGCCATTATTCTCAGCAAATTAACACACAAAAAAACTACTTTTCTCACATTTCTAGAGGGGAGTAAAAACAGATACCATATGTGAATCACAATCCTGAAACATTTAATATATGATTATTTTTAATAAAAATGGTTACCAGCATATGGCTTAAAACAATAACCATTTTATGATATGCCATATTTAAATAGGGCTAAGTTGTTTTATTTTCCGATTTTGCTTCAGGTCTCTCATGTGGTTGCATTCAGATGGTAAGCTGGTCTTATAGATGAAGCTGGTTGTTTGTAACTTTGTGCATGGGACTTTTCTCTCCACTTGGCACTTCTGTCTCAAAGTTTCAAGAGTAAGGAAAAGGAAGCTACCTTAATACTCTCCGTAATACCTGGAGTGAGAAGTTAGAATGGCACTTCATTTACATTTCATTTGTCAAACTTGTCACAACTCTAGTCGATGAGTGTAAGTTCCACCACATAATAGGAAAAGTAATATTTACAAACTGACTTTATATTATTATAAACTGTCAAGTAATTATTTACAGTATCAACTTGAATTTGAAAACCTTCTTATCTAAATCGAGGCCAAATGTAGATGAGGTTATTCTGTTGTGAATTCTGCAGTTCACCTTCTTGGATATTGTCCCTCTTGATCTGAGAAAATTTGAAACAAATAGGTAGGTTTTCTATGCCTCATTCACACAATACAGAGTAGGGTCAGAGAATGTGTAGTTAGCTCTCACTTAAATAGAAGCAAAATGGCAGGAAGAGAGTAATAAGTAGATGGTAGCTTAAAAAAAAATCTATTTGGATAACCAAATTTAGTTCCTTGATTGGATCTTCCAGCTTCATCATAGTGGCTCCCTGTGGATCTTGGCTCCAACCTCAGGAATTTTGATTTACCCTCTGACTTGACCTCATGTTTCTACAAGAAATGACTCATGCTTTTAGCAAGATAGCTTTTTTAGCCTTCATCCTGCTTATAGAATTTTGAGGACTCATGGAAACTTTTTGCTTGTCTAATGAATTTTACTATCATTTATATATTAACAAACCCAATAAAGTTTATAAAAGAAATGTTAACGTCTTGGACTAAAATGAACAAACTTTGAAGGGTTTGCTAATATATCAAATTAAAGTAAAATCCATTACACAAGAAAATACACACACACAACAGCACTCACATTTCTTTCAAGAATACTGTCTTTCCTATCTTGGACCTCCTGTCTAAGGTTGCTAAGGTTAAAGTTTTTCTTAAAATTCTTACAATTTCTGTTATTTGATCTAGGGGACTTTTTATCCAGCTGATAAGGTCTAGAGGTAAAAAATTAAAGCACTTTGAGGCTTAACTAAGGCATTTACAGCTTATCCTTGATCTAAAATTTACAGAGATATCAGATTTTTTTTTACTGGCAATGGCCTACATTTAACATTTAACTTTTGGTCTGAGGCTATTTCTTTAATAGAACTTTTTCTTTTTTTTGCCATCTGAAAAGAGTGAGAATAAGACAAAATTTTAATTTTGAAACCAGAACAGTCTTGCTCCTTTGTATATACTCTAAATTATCCTGAAAAAGTGAGCAGTTCCTTTCTTAGCTGTTCTGGCTGCTCCTATACTTTATCATCAGCAGATTGAATACATTACCTAGTTGAAAAAAAAACAGAAAACAAAAGATAGTTCACACTCTCAATATTCTTCCTAGCCACATCAATAAGTTTTTTTGGTACTTTCTCCATTTTTCATGATGCTCTGATTAACTGTTTTATTAATTACTTTAGTCTATTACATGTGTTCCTTTCTTTCCAACTCAAAAAATAATTTCTAAATCTTCCTTCAAGCTTAACAGTCTTCTCAAGGTTTTTCAAACTTCTATTCACCATGTTTTCCCAAGTTAAATAATGTATATGTTAATTTTTTGCAGTAACAACATCCCATTTCAACATTGTAATGTCTACTTCACTTCAATATTTTTGACTAACAAACAAACCTCATCTTCGATGGCTTATACAATAAGCATTTTATTCCATCTCATGGCTCTGTGGGTTGGCCAGAGCAGAGTCAGTAGGTTGCTTTAGAGATCCAGCTTGAGGTCTCTTTAATGAATACAGCCAGATGGTGACTGGGTCTGCCAGCTGGGTCTGGATGTCTGGTACCTCTATATTTCTTCATATGACCTCACTATGTAGTACCTCAGCTCCCAAGACCCCTCATGTAGCCTCTATCTTCAGTAGTATAACTTGGACTTCTTGCTTGGAAGCTTGGTTCTCTATAACAGAGAGAGTAGGCTGCCATGTCTCTTTAATACCTGTTTTCAGAAACCTCAGGACTCTGCTTTTTTCACATTTTGCTGGTCAAAGCAATCAGAATCTCATCTCAGATTCAAAGGATAAGTATCTCTTGTCTTGATTGTAGGTAGTACCTGTACATATGGGAGTGGTGAACCGGTTTTATGCTATCTAGCTAACACATATAAGGGATGATTTTGTGTGAGTGTAGGATTATCATCAAAACCAGGTTAAATTATTGAAAAGCAGGCTTGGAATTTTGTCTGTTTTTACAGTTTAACAAACAAAATATGCTGGTTTATCCTTTCCTTCAGGTTCTCAAAAAACGAAATGGCTGTTAGAGATTAAGCGAGGTACTGCACAAGCTAAAATAGTTTGTAAATTTGATTACTTTCAGGAGATCACTTTTAGTAATCAAATTGCAACATTTAATTGTCATTTTATAACTTTAATAAAATGGGGGTTGTAGCAGAATTTTTAATATATTTTATTCAGGAGAGGAGTGTGAGCTGGATGAATGACAGAATAAAATTATCTTGAAAAGATGAAACCCCAAACCTGGAAAACAAGGAGGATCATGCAATATCACAAGTGACATAAAGAGCAGAGCTGATATTTCTGGAGGATTTAGTGTCTGAGAATTGGCAACACCTTTTATGTGCAGTCAAAGACCCTGTCTGACCCCTCACCCTGACAGACAATCACATAATTTTGACATTGAATGTGTTAGGTATATGGTCATGTACTGCATAACAATGTTTCAGTCAACGATGGACAGCATATGTAATGGTGGTGGTGTCTTAGGCTTATAATACCATATCTGTACTGTTTCTATGTTTAGAATTGTTTAGTTACACAGATCCTTACCATTGTATTATAATTGCCTGCAGCGTTCAGGGCAGTAATATACTGAACTTGTTTTTAACCTAAGAACAATAAGCCATACCATACCATACCATAGCCTTGGTGTGTAGTAGGCATTGCTATCTAGGTTTGTAGGTACGTTTTTATGTAAAGTGTGTCAGTACACTATACTCTGATATTCATGCAATGACAAAATCATCCAATGACACATTTTACTGAATGTATCCCCAAAGTTAAGCCACACTACTAAACTTTTAAAGTTGTGCAAATGGGGCAATATAATGTATAGATAACAATCACCATTATCCTTTATAATTGTTTATAATTTGGTCAACTGTTCAGTTTAGAAAAAATATTGCAGCAAAATGTATTATTCACTTCATGTTTCTTACTGACATTAAAAATACGACTTTTCTGCTTCTCTTTAAAAAGTAATATTTGCATTAAATTCTGAAGCTTTGTAAAAAAAGTAAACACTGCTGAAAAGTTTTTCTTCCTTCCTTCCTCCCTCCCTCCCTCCCTTCTTCCCTTCCTCCCTCCCTCCCTCCCTCCCTCCCTTCCTTCCTTCTATTCCTCTCAGGGGAAAGAAGTTCAGTTTTCTTCTAATATATTTTTAGCCATGCTCATGCCTCACATGCAAATGTAACTCAGTTAATATTGTCAGGTTAAATATTATTACTGAGGTGCTGGTTTCTATAAGAAGCATACTACATCTCTCAGAATCTGAGCTGATGCCCAGAATTAGAAATTTTATGTAATCACATATGAAAATTATGTGTGATAACTGTCAACTTCAGGTTACTGTAATATCTTTTGAAACTTGCTGAATGACTGAGCTGTATGTTCTCTTCAACCTTTTCTCTCTAAGGTGAGAACACCTGTTCAATTACTTTAATATATAGAGACAATATTCTACATACACTGCCATTTTAAAGGTTAAAATGTATGAATCACCTTTAGAAATTTAGTAAAATATGCATTTTAATGTAATCTCCACTTGAGTCATTTTCTTTTATTTATTTTTATTTATTTATTTATTTTTTTTGAAGAAAAGCAAACCAAAAAAATGCATATTTATTTTTATGACATATCATAAAATGCAAAAGAGTCTATAATGACACAGATCTTAGTCAGTAGTTTCCTGGGAATAGAACTGAGAGATGGACAGATGTGAAAGAGGAGGAT
>CAUYQG010246072.1:0-14471 GCA_963574415.1 Tarsius wallacei | reverse complement strand
CCGCCGCCGCCGCCGCCGCCGCCGCGGGCGTGGGGGAGGGAACAGGCGGGCGGGGGCGGCTGCGTCCTGAACAGCGCCTCCCGGAACCTGGCCGGTTAGCGGCGGCTTCGAGGCCATAGCGAGGCATGAGCCGGGCAGCCATACTAGGTGAGGGCAGCCTGGCAGCGGCATTGAGCGGCGGGTGGGCGGCTTCGCCCTGCGAAGAGAGAACAGGGGCTGGCGGCCATCTTTGTTTGGGGCAGGCGGGCAGCGCGGGTTTTTCTCGGCGGCCGGCTCAAGGCGGCAGGGAGGCCTGGGAGAGGAGGGCCTTCTCGAGAGCGGAGACGTTGGCGGCGCCGGAGCGGCTGGGGCGACGTCAAGACCCACTGGAAGACCGGGGCTGGCGGCCATGACGCATAAGGGCGGAATAGCACGGGGGCCGGAGGGCCTCGCGCACTTGGGTGAAGGGTCAAGAGCTGGGCGTGACCTTTGCGCTGAGCTTCCTGGTGACCCGGACGTTCCGTCAACCCGGATCCGGAGCCGCAGTCGCCGCGCAGCTCCGCTCTTGGGACTCGTGCTTTGGGCGTTTGCCTTTTGAGCGCCCACGTCGGGAAGAGCCGCGCTGCGAAGGGCTGTTGGGCGCTGGGGGCGGGGGGCACGGGTACGTCCTGGAGCTGCCGACAACCTGGTGTGGGTTAAGGAAGAGGTAACAGGGAGGGGCCGGATTGCCCTTAGGTCTTGTACGTGAATTGCCTTTCATCCCAAGGGCCGTGAAGAGTCTGGAGGGTCTTAGTCGAGGGTGGACAATGATATTCACATTGCAGGAAGGTCACTGGTCGGGATGTGAAGGGTGGGTGGAGGGGGCAGAGTTCGAAGCAAGGAGAACGACCGGGGAAATCGTTTCCAGGCAAGAGACGGCGGTCTGCCCTAGAGAAGGGGGAGTGCGGGTGGGGAGAAGTGGATTGGATTAGAAAGTTTCATGTTCTGATTTGGGCAACCGGGAGGTAGTGATGCCGTTTCTTTGGTTTTGGAGGGGAGAATTGAGTTTTTGGCGCCTGTGTGATAGTCATTGGGCAGCTGATGTGGTTCATTAGACGGGAAACGTGGGTTGGGAACCCCAAACAAAGGTTCGCGGGTGTGTGCGCGCGTGCGCATGGATAGCTGTTGAAGCCCCGAAGTGGGTCAGGTGGCCTAGAGAGAGGAATACTTGCGTTTGCGGGGCGGGTTAGGGGAGGAAGCCGTGAAGAGGACACTGAGAAGGGGCAAACGGAAAGGAAGGAAGAAAACCAGGGGAGGAGTGTGAAGGAAACTGGTCATAGTGTTCAAGGAACAGCGATAAGGTAAGATGTGGACTAAAATGTGTCCGTTAGTTTTTGCAACAAGAAGGTCACTTAGTAAATTTGGAGAAAGCAGTTTCATAGATGTGGTTACAAACCAGATCTGACTAGAAAGGCACAATGTATAAACACCATTTTTTCACGGCATTGACTTAAGAAGGAGGTTAGCAAAAGAATGTTGCAGGAGGGAAGATGCCAAAGAAAGGGAAGGATTTTCAGGTACCTGTGGGATGGCTGTGTCCTAATGGCAGTTGAAGGGACAGATCTAAAATTAGATCTAAAAAGTAGAAGAAAAATATGTTAAGTGGAAAAAGAAGTGCAGAAAAATATGGTACATTTACACACACATTAAAAAGTTTTGAAAAAATGTGTCTACAGAAATACAGAGTTTTAAAAAAAGTTATGAAGAGTGAGCCTAGGAGTGATAAGCTTTATACTTTTCACTTTACATCCATCTTTACTGCTGAGTTTGGTTTACCGTGTATATATATTGCTTTTATAGAAAACTACTGGGTTTTTTTGTTTTTTGAGTAGGAGTCTCACTCTGTCCCCAGGCTGCAGTGCAGTGGCACACTCGCAGCCCCGCAGTCCCGACCTGCTGCGCTCAGGTGAGCCTTCCGCATCAGCCTTCCAAGTAGCTGGAACTACAGGCGTGCTACCACACCCAGCTAATTTTTTGATTTATTGTAGAGTCTGGGTCTCGCCAAGTTGCCCAGGCTGGTCTCAAACCCCTGGACTCGGGCAATCCTCTTGCCTCTGCCTCCCAAAGTGCTGGGGGCCACCGTGCCCCACCAGAAAACTACTTTTTTTTTTTTTTTTTTTGAGTTGGAGTCTCACTCCATCGCCCAGACTGGAGTGCAGTGGCCGCTCCTGGTCACCGCAGCCTCGACCTGCAGGGTTCCGGCGATCCTTCCGCCTCAGCCTTCCAAGTAGCTGGAACTACAGGCCAGCTAATTTTTTTATTTATTGTAGAGATGAGGTCTTGCCAAGTTGCCCAGGCGGGTCTCAAACCCGCGGGCTCAGGCAATCCACTCACCTCAGCCTCCCAAGGCGTGGGATTACAGGCTGAGCCACCGAGCCCGGCAGAAAACTACTTTTTAAAAACTGCTGGGCAGTCCCCTTGGGTCCCCTCCCACTGCGGGAGCTTTTCTGTCCTCATAATAAACCCTGCTTTCTAAATTAAAAAAAAAACAAAAACAAAAACTTCTGTGATGTATAGGCCAGAAATTCTGACACATCATTTCAGTGGCAGCTGAAGCCATGGATCTGGGTAAGGTCCCCCACAGAAGAGCAGAGGGCTAAGAGAGTGCTCTGAATAATTCCCACATTTAAAAACAAGTAGAAGAACCCTTGGAGACTCTTTCAAAATGAACAGCCAATGAGGAAGAGCAAAAACCTGGAGACAATTGTTGCAGAATCAAAGGGAAGAACTTCAAGGGAGGGGAAGTAGTTCCAGCTACTTGGAAGGCTGATGTGGAAGGATCACCTGAGCCCAGCAGGTTGAGGCTGCGGTGGCTGTTGAAAGTATCCCACGTCTCCTGAGAAGCAGCTAACAGGAAAGGTACTTTTAGCTCCAGACCCAGGCTTCTTGGAAGCTTAGCACAAGATTCCAATCTAGATCTTGAACCTTCTCCCCCTGGTATCATCGGGCAGTTCAACCCCTGTGCCATTTCACTCTTGTGTACCATACTGCCAGTCCCAGTCTTTCAGTGAGTGGCTCTTGAAGTCCACACCAGCCAACTCTGGCACTACCCATCATAACCACACTCAAGAATGCTACCCTCTGGCTGGGTGTGATGCTTCAGGCCTGTAATCCAAGCACTAACCTGGGCAATGTAGTGAGACCCCATCTCTATAGTTTTTAAAAATTTTGTTTTTAAAGTTTGTTAAAAATTATATGTGTTTTTAAAGTTTTTAAAAATTAGCTAGGTATGGTGGTGTATGCCTGTAGTCCCAGCTACTCAGGAGCCTGAGTCGAGAGGATCACTTGAGCCCAGGATTTGGGGTTGCAGTGAGCTAGGATTGAGTCACGGTATACCAGTCTGGGCAACAGTGAGACCCTGTCTCAAAAAAAAAAAAAAAAAAAAAATACCCTCTTCCCATCCTTGCTATGGCCCTGAAGCTGCCAACAAGAAAACCCTGTTTTTCAAGAAAAGATGAAGTTACTTATTTTCACCCAGGCATACTACTGGCTCCTCATGATTTTAGTTGAGCTTCAAACCTACCTGTGAGCCCTTGGTGGATTCATGGTATCGCCTGGCTCCTGAGTAGAAGCTTAGGCCACAGTCAGCTGCTGAATCCTGATGTGTTATCCGAGTCTACTCAGCCTGTACCCTTTTCTTCATTCCCCAGCTCTGGCCCTCACTAATATGACCAGGCAAGTCACTTAACCTCTCTAAACTTACCTTTTATCTGTAAATGAGGGAAATACAGCATCTACCTCATAGGCCGTTGTAATGATTATATTAAATTATATATACAGAGTGTTAGCCCAGGGCCTAGTGCTTGATAAATGTTACCCAATATTTATTATTGTATTATATGTAGCAATTTTCACCAGTTTTCAGAAATTCAGCAGTCTATTTGTCAGTGACTCTCTGCTGCCCCCAGGGGGTGACTTTTTCCAAGTCACTGGTTTAGTTAAAGGCTACAACATAAACCAGGACTGTCTCACCAACCCCACTAGTGAATTAATCAATTTTTCTGTGGCTGATTGTTCAATTAAATAATTATGCTCTTGTATCCCAGCCAGCTTTCTCTTATCTTTTTCAAATAGCATATCTGGAAACAAATTTTTCTGAAAACAAGATACATTGCCTCTATGATATTCTCCTAATCTGTTAATCTAGTAACACTGGCAAGAAAGGAAGATTGGCTGGGCGCAGTGGCTCATGCCTGTAATCCCAGCACTTTGGGAGGTGAAGGCAAGAGGATTGTCTGAGCCCAGGGGTTCGAGACCAGCCTGGGTAACTTGGCAAGACCTCATCTCTACAATAAATAAAAAATATTGGCTGGGCATGGTGGCACACACCTGTAGTTCCAGCTACTTGGAAGGCTGAGGTGGAAGGATCGCCTGAGCCCAGCAGGTCAAGGCTGCAGTAGCCATGAGTGTGCTACTGCACCTCAGCCTGAGCAACAGAGTGAGGCTCCAGCTCAAAAAAAAAAAAAAAATGCTTAGGACCGTGCATCACCCATAATAAGCACTGTATACCTGTGGGCTTAATATTACCGTTTTCTTTACCAAGTGACTCTAATTGTGAACCCAGTTTCCCACAGCATAATAGACAAAGCTATAATTTACAGAATTCTTTGTTGAAGTCTCAGGGATAATTAAAGCAACAACAGAAGAGAAAAATCTCCAAAACTGCCTATCCATGTGTACTGACCCTCTGTAGAATGGCTTCCTCCCACGTGTTGGAGATCAGGCCAATGCCTTAAAGACCAGAGAGAGGACATGTTTCTCTTTTTCCCCACCCAAGGTTTATTTTTCTAATCACATATTTATTTCTCCTCTGTCCCTAGAGCTGCCTTTTCCCATGATGACTGACAACTGGGATTTCAGCTACTTTCAGGTGCACTAACATGCACTTCAGTGTAATGTTCCAGCAAAACACCGCTGCCCTCAGCACATTTCCTAGACTTGAACTACTCAACCCCTCCTGCTCAATCCCTCTTTACAGCAGTCTAGGCTAATTTTCTTTCTTTTTTTTTCAATTAGAAAATATAGTTTATTTAAAAGTAAATTAGAGAGAGAGAAAATTCACCTCCCCAAGGTGGGGGAGAGAACCAAAGCCAGGAAGCATGGCAACAACCATAGCTAAAAGAGCACATGGCCGCACCAGTCTAGCAAGGCAATATGGCCTAGGCTAATTTTCATAAGGACAAGGCTTCTGCCTGCCTGTGCACTGCTGTACTTCCAATGCCTGCAGCATGGCAGGAACTCCATACACATTTGCTTGTGAACCTCAGAGTTCTTCCTCTGAAAAAGGGTGAAGGCTCAGGCCTACATACTCTTCCTTCAGTCTTCTCAATTTTAGCTTCTGCTCTCCTGTGAGAATTACTTGAAACAAGAATAAGCTAAGTTCACAATTTAAAAATAAGCATTTCCCTAGTAGAGATATACTCTCTACAGAGACACAGCTATGCCTGCGATAGAAGCAACCCTGTGTTTATCACAGATAGAGCCCTGTGTGTTGTTACACATAAGTGGCTTAATAACGTGATTTTTCAAAATAATAAAACAAATGCAATATGCAGCTTTAAAAACACAGCATTAGCCGGGCTTGGTGGCTCAGCCTGTAATTCCGCGCTTTGGGAGGCTGAGGTGAGTGGATTGCTTGGGCCCACAGTTCGAGACCTCATCTCTACAATAAATCAAAAAATTAGCCGGGCGTGGTAGCGGGCGCCTGTAATTCGGGCTACTCAGAAGGCTGAGGCGGAAGGATGGCTGGATCCCAGCAGGTCTAGGCTACAGTGGCCGGGAGCGGCCACTGCACTCCAGTCTGGGTGACAGAGTGAGACTCCAACTCAAGAAAAATAAAAATAAAGACAGCATTTTATCAAAATATTCAGTTGCCGCTGTTCTTCCCATGCGCCCACAAGCCGGTGACCAGGTGACAAAATAAGATCGCATTCAGAGGTCTTAAGGCAAACTAACTCTTCCTCTTCCCGTAGTAAAGATGGCGGCGCCCTGAGCGTAACCTACAGGCAACTCCACTTCCGCGTTTCTCTTGAGCCCTGGTCCAAGATGGCGGACGAGGCTACCCGGCGTGTCGTGTCTGAGATCCCGGTGCTGAAGACTAACGCCGGACCCCGAGATCGGGAGTTGTGGGTGCAGCGACTGAAGGAGGAATATCAATCCCTTATCCGGGTTTGTTGTGTTTCTATAGCCGAACGCGTCGCAAAGGGGTTGCGGGTAATTAGGTGTCTCGATAATAGGCTCCGTGTGGAAGCCGCTTCCGGCTTTTGAGTTTACTCCCAAATTCATAGAAATGGGACGATTGTGGGGTTGGAGAATAAAGGAGGGATGGTGGGGAGGGGGCAGAAGAGGCTCAGCTTAGGGACACAGTGGGACCAGACCTGGTGGCTAAAAGCAGCAGTTATTTTAGGGATGTACACCTCCCCGGAAGGTGACGTGGCTCCCCGGCTCCAGGTGTTTGCTTTCCTGGATGTAGAAGAGGTGTTTAAAAGTACTTTTCGGGACACACGTCCCAGTCCTGCATCTCTCTGCTTCCTTCTTCACTCTTCCTGCAGTAGGATCGTACGTTAGAGCAGAAAATTCAAGAAGGTGTTAATTGCAGAGAGTCGGGACTGAGCTCATAGTTAGAAACGGGCTGCCGCCTCAGCTCATCTCTCTACTGTGGGAAGAGAAGGACGTTTGTCTTCCTTGTAGTTGACTCTGCTTCAGGGGCCAGCGGTTCTCCTGTGCATGTTTTCATTCATAAAAACAAAAACAAAAAACATTTATTGTGCATTTGGAACCTAGGGAGGAGATACAAAGCCAAATAACGTGGCGGCTACCGAGATAGACAAGACCAGATCATTGTAAATACAGTGTTTGGCGGGCTCGGTGGCTCAGCCTGTAATCCCAGCACTTTGGGAGGCCGAGGCGAGTGGATTGCCTGAGCCCAGGGGTTTGAGGCCAGCCTGGGCAACTTGGTGAGATCTTGTCTCTACAATAAATCAAGAAAAATTAGTTGGGCATGGTGGCGTGGGCCTGTAGTTCCGGCTACTTGGAAGGCTGAGACAGAAGGATCGCCTGAGCCAGCAGGTCAAGGCTGCGGTGGCCAGGAGCGTGCCATTGCCCTCCAGCCTGGGTGACAGAGTGAGACTCCAAATAAAATAAAATAAAATAAAAGACTTTAAACTGAAGAATAACATGGTCAGATTTGGGTTCGGGTCAGTTGCAGTGACCGTAGAGAGGAAAACACAAATTGCAGGGATAAGATTGAGGGTTGGAGGCAATATCTGGAGACTGCCCTTAATCTAAGCAAAAGAAAGATGTATTAAATGAGGCAGCTGCAATAAAGATAGTGAGGAGAGGTAGATCTGAGGAATATTCCGAAGATAAAGTCAGCATGACATCAAGGATTGGTGGAGTAAAGGACAGGGACATCAAGGAGGATTTCTGGCTTTTGGCTTGGGTGAACACTAACACAGCCACCTGAAACTGATAATTCAGGAAGTTCATCTGAGGGGATATTATCAATTTCAGGCAGAAATACGGAGCTTGAGGCACCTGTGAAATGAAGGTAGGCATTTCAACAGACAGTCACAATTGGATACTGGAGTCTGAAACTCTGAGGTAAGGTCTGGACTAGAGAAAAAGATTTGGGAGTCATCGGCATCAGAGTGTTGGAACCAGGACTGATGAGGCTGGAAGGGAGGGAGTAACCTAGGGAAGTTGTGGGACAAGTTGTGGGCTGAGGGCAGACACTGTCAGGAGTAGGAAGAGAACCCAGGAGGCATCTTTAAGTCTTTTGTGCTTGCTAAATTGGAACCCACACATTCTATTCTCTGTTCTGTACCAAGTCCCCGCTTACCAGTCAGTGTAGCCTTGTCTTCCGCTTTGCTTATGTCAGAAAAAATAGATAGGAAACATACTGAGAGAAGGTAATCGCACGCATTTCTTTTGAGGAGAGGGGGACTGCCCTTATCCCCAACTGCTTCCTCAAAGATCTCATTCTCTCCTTTTAGTACGTGGAGAACAACAAGAATGCTGACAATGATTGGTTCCGACTGGAGTCCAACAAGGAAGGGACTCGGTAGGCAGACCCTCTTGGGAGGTATGGGTGGGAGTCTGACTTCAGCCATTTGGTCTTCCGGTGTCCACCGCCAAAGCTGCCCTCCTGTCTCGTGTTAGCTGTCTCCACTCCCATAGCTCCAGAGTTCCCCAGTACTCATATCATGAGTCTCCTGGGCTGGTGGCCCAAGCCAAGATGTCATTTGAGTATGAGAAGAATGAACAAATTGGACTGAGGTCTGGTCTTTGTTGCAGGTGGTTTGGAAAATGCTGGTACATCCATGACCTCCTCAAATATGAGTTTGACATCGAGTTTGACGTGAGTGTGACGGAGTGGGAAATATGAAGGTTAGTAAAAGGGGAGGTATTAGGTGATTGTTAACAAGCTTACCTTTCTTGAAGGGGCCCAAAGAAAACTAAATGGGAAGGGAGAGCTGAGGTCTGAAGCAAGCATGAGTTAGTTGCTCATCTCCATGCCCAGAATTTTGGGATATGCAGTGCTGCTTGGGGAGTTTGCTAAGCATTTCGATTCAACCCAGAAATAGGTGTATCTGATTAGATTCACTCCTTTCCATCCTGATTCCCTGTTTTACTAAAGTTGTATAATTCCTCCAGATTCCTGTCACATATCCCACCACTGCTCCAGAAATTGCAGTCCCTGAGCTGGATGGAAAGACAGCAAAGATGTACAGGTAGGACTGAGGAGGAGATGGGGTCAAAGAAAGCCCTAAAGAAGAATGCAGCAGCCAGAAGATTTTCCCCTGGTCTTCTGGCCTACAGGGTGCCAGGCCTCCTGGTCCAAGCCTGACACAGTACTGAGCTGACTTGCCTCAGTTCTGATCACTAGTAGTCTTATGCTACCAAGAGACTGCTGTGGTTTATGTTGGTGCCAACTCTACATGTCAACACTTCCCTTGTCTCTCTCATAGGGGTGGCAAGATATGCCTGACAGATCACTTCAAACCTCTGTGGGCCAGGAACGTGCCCAAGTTTGGACTAGCTCATCTTATGGCTCTGGGGGTAAGTTTGATGTATTTGGTATAAGAGCAAGAAGAGGGTCTTAGGCCCTGAGAAGTAGCTGAGAGTGAACAGGATTAACAGTTGCCCCTTGGATGCATTCTTCCTGAGTCTCTCTCCAAGGGAGCTTCTGATGGAACAAGAGGTGGGGACTGGATGGCAGTGTTCTCACAGGGTCTTCCTTGTATTGCAGCTGGGCCCATGGCTGGCAGTGGAAATCCCTGATCTGATTCAGAAGGGCGCGATCCAGCACAAAGAGAAATGCAGCCAATGAAGGACCAAGCCACTGAGGCAGGGCAGAGGGGCCTTTGATAGGCCATGTTCCTGTTTTCCTGTGCATCACTCTTACTCGGCTAGCTGCTTCCCCCACAGCCTCCACCCCAGTTGATACTAAACAGTTGCAGCATTCTGGAAAAAGAGAAGGAAAAAAATACTGAACATTTATTGCTGTTGAGTATTTGTTTGTTTGTTTGTTTTTTGAGTTGGAGTCTTACTCTGTTACCCAGGCTGGAGTGCAGTGGCATGATCACGGCCACCACAGCCTCGACCTGCTGGGATCATGTAATCCTTATGCCTCAGCCCTCCAAGTAGCTGGAACTACAGGTGCATGCCTCCACATCTGGTTAATTGTTTTTTCTTTTTTTTGAGTGGGAGTCTCACTCTGTTGCCCAGGCTGGAGTGTAGCAGCATGCTCACGGCCACCTCAGCCTCGACCCACTGGGCTCAGGCAATCCTGCCTCAGCCTTCCAAGTAGCTGGAACCACAGGCATGCGCCACCATGTCTGGCTAATTTTTTCTTTTTCTTTTTTTTTGAGTTGGAGTCTCACTCTCTCACCCAGACTGCAGGGGCACGTTCCCGGCCCCTGCAGCCTCAACCTGCTGGGCTCTGGCGATCCTTCCTCCTCAGCCTTCCAAGTAGCTGAAACTACAGGCGTGCGCTACCACGTCTGGCTAATTTTTGATTTATTGTAGAGATGAGATCTTGCCATGTTGCCCTGGCGGGTCTCGAACCTATGGGCTCAGGCAATCCACCGCCTCGGCCTCCCAAAGTGCTGTGATTACAGACTGAGCCACCAAGCCTGGCCTAATTTATTTATTGTAGAGATGAGTTCTTGCCAAGTTGCCCAGGCTGGTGTTGAACCCCTGGGCTCAGGCAGTTCTCTCACCTCTGCCTCCCAAAGTGCTGGGATTACAGGCGTGTGCCACTGCACCTGGCCTTAATTTTTTTGGTTTATTGTAGAGGCAAGGTCTCACCATGTTGCCCAAGCTGGCCTCAAATTCCTGGACTCAGGCAATCTTCTCTCCTCTGCCTCCCAAAGTGCTGGGATCACAGGCATGAGCCACAATACCCAGCCTTGCTACTAAGTTTCTGAGGTTAAGGGACGACTAGGCCTTGGAAAATCAATTTATATCCCTTCCCTAGGTGGAGCCATGTGAGATCTTGAAGGCATAGGAAGTAACTGAAAGAGTACATGGCTTTTCTGGTTTCTGGAGACAACCTATCAATAAAAGCTGCTGCTTCTGGTAGCCTGTGGTTCTCATTGGTGGCTCTTAACAGAGGGTGAGCCAGCGAAAACCTGAGGCAGGGACAGCTACCATTGGTTGGAGGGAGGGAGGGGGAAACAACAGGATGTTCTGGTCAGGAGCTGGAGAATGAAGGGAAATATTGTTCTATTGCCGAGATTTGTCTTCGTCCTTTAGTGGTGAGCCATGCTTTCCCCTCCTGCTTTAGCCTGCAGGGAGCTTGAGCGGTTTTGCAGGGCCAGCATTTCCCGCCCTCCAGGGATCTTCCCATCCCTATATGAAGTGCTAGATGCTTCTGTGCTGGTCTGCAGGTTGTACATAGGCCTGCGGCTTGCTGGGGCAGCCCTGCGGGCTGGGGAGAATCTGCACTGCGAGCCTCGCGGCCAGACTACGGTGGTCAGATCTACATCTCTGCGGGCCACAGGATGGGGCGACGGGACCCTACACCTCAGGGACTTGCTTTGGAGCCATGGTTTAAAGACCACTCTGGGGAGCGCCGAGACAAGCGGTCCCAAAGTTGGCTGCGTTTCCATGGTGTCGGCCGCGGAACCTTCGGGGCGGGCTCACGCAGGCGCCGGGGAGGCAGGAGGGCGGGGCGCGAATGTGGACGCGCAGGCGCCTTGGAAGACGGTGAAGCCGGTGGCTGCTGGCCGGGCGGGACCAACAAAGATGGCGGCGGCCCCTGCGGCGGGAGCGATCTGGGGAATAACTGCGGCTAAAGCTGCAGCCGGGCCCGCGGGGGGGCTGCAAGGGGGTAGTAGGGGGTGGCCCTGAGCTGGGGCCTGGCCCCGGCTGGCCTCCCCCGCCGCCTCGCCGGGGGACAGGTACGGGCCGGGGCGTTGTGGCATGGGGTGGGGGTGAGGGACGCCTGCTCCAGACCCGAGAGGACACTCTCCACGGAGGCAGAGGCGCGGGGTCCCGGCGAGGCCTGGGAGAATCGGGCTGGAGGGACTGCATCCCCGGACCGCGGGGAATACGCTGCCGGACCCCACAGCCAATCAGCTGCCTCGGCCTTTCTGCCCTCGAGGGGGGCGGACCCGGCGAAAGCCCTGCTGTGGTGGGAGAGGTGCCGAGATCGGGGGTCAAGGAGTTGAGCGTGCTCCGTGCCAGACCCCTGCCTCCCGAGCCCTGACACCGTGTCGGAGCTCGGGGGTGGGGGAGGGAATGGATCGCAAGTCACCCATTTAGTCGGCTTCATTTGCAGCCCGGAGGGGCGGGGGCTTGAGGATGGAATGCTGTCTTTGGGGGCTGCGATCCTTGCGTCCACACTGTCATTTGGCCCTAGGTCCTCAGTGACCCAGGGCACATCCCACTTTACTAGCCAGGTGTGGGGTCCCTTGTCATTAGCTCACAGCCGATAGAGAGAGGGACGATCACTGGCTTTTCGGTAGTGGTATATTCTGCAGGGAGGAGCGGGGGTGGAGGTATAGAAAGGGTCAAAGTTATGGGCTGCTTTCATTCGTTCGTTTACTCAGTAGATACTGAGTGTTTACTTTGTGCCAAAGACCGTGCTAGGTTCTGGGGATCCAGTGACTGATTTGGTAGACCCGGGTCCTGCCAGCAGTGCATGCAGGCGCTAGTGTCACAGCCCAGGTTCCCCCCTCCCTCCATACCCAAATGCTGATGCTTTCTTCTCCTCCCAGGTCCAGCCTATGGTGTCCACAATGCCCCAGGCCTCTGAGCACCGCCTGGGCCGGACCCGAGAGCCACCCGTTAATGTCCAGCCCCGAGTGGGAGCCAAGCTACCATTTGCCCCCAGGGCCCGCAGCAAGGAGCGCCGCAACCCAGCCCCTGGGCCAAACCCCATGTTAAGACCTCTGCCTCCTCGGCCGGGTCCCCCTGATGAACGGCTCAAGAAACTGGAGCTGGGACGGGGACGGACCTCGGGCCCGCGTCCCAGAGGCCCCCTTCGCGCAGACCACGGGGTTCCCCTGCCTGGCTCACCACCCCCAGCTGTGGCTCTGCCTCTCCCATCCCGGACCAACTTAGCCCGCTCCAAGTCTGTGAGCAGTGGGGACTTGCGTCCAATGGGGATTGCCTTGGGAGGTCACCGTGGCCCCGGAGAGCTGGGGGCTGCGCTGAGCCGCTTGGCCCTCCGGCCTGAGCCACCCACTTTGCGACGTAGCACCTCTCTCCGCCGCCTCGGGGGCTTTCCTGGACCCCCGACCCTGTTCAGCATACGGACAGAACCCCCTGCTTCCCATGGCTCCTTCCACGTGATATCTGCCCGGCCCTCCGAGCCTTTCTACTCTGATGACAAGATGGTGAGGCCTTGCCCACACATGTGACGTCGTGTCTGTGCTCCTCTTGCTTTCCTGCCATCCTGTGACTTCTCTGCCCACCTTGCCCCACGTTCCTTTGTCACCTCCTCACCGCCAGTGTCACAGCTTGGACTCTCTCCTCTCCCTTACTTTGGTACCCTGGAGCCGCTGGGACCCTTTATGGTGTGCCTTTTGGACCCCAGGGAGCTAGCCAGCTATTTAGCATTCTTTCTGGGTCCCCGGGCCTTCCTCTTCTTGCCGCCCCTTCTCTCCTAGGACTCTGCAAAGGCCTAATTAATCTCTGGAGCTGAAGTGGGCGGGCTCAGAACTTCTGAGCTCGTGGGGCTGCCCGTGCCCAAGCCGAGTGAGCCGGGCTGACTGCGGTTGGAGCCAGCAGGAGAGGGCAGGACGGGCCACGGGGGCAGGAGGGGGCTTTGGGGGGAGCAAGGTGGGAGTGGGGAGCAGCTGGGCAGCCATGCCGGTGCTTGGCGAGTTGCCCCAGGAGCTGCAGCGCCGCCTAGCGGAGCAGAGGGGCAGGTGGGGCACCGGAGGGACGGCCGTGGCCGAGACCGTGGTGCGCTCGGCTGTGATGGGGTTGCTGCTCGTGGCCCGCGAGGTAGGGACAGGGGAGGCGGGAGAGTTGGGGCGAAGCTGGTGAGGGGCGGGAGGCAGCGGGCGGCTTGCCGTGAGGAGGGTGGGGTGCCGGGTGGGACACGTGGGCGCTGCTGATCGTGCTCTGACCTTTCAGGCTCATCACACGCTGCTTCTGGGCTCCGGTCACGTCGGCCTCCGAAATCTGGGCAACACGGTGAGGGGAATGTGAACCGCGCTGGGTGGGCAGGGTCTGTGGCTTGGGGAAGGCACGTGAAAGGAGAGCTCAGAAGCTCTTCTGCGGCTTCCCGCCGTGTCTGGACCATGACCGCGGTGTCCCGCTGCCCCCTGAATTCCCCAGTGCTTCCTGAACGCCGTGCTGCAGTGCCTGAGCAGCACCCGGCCTCTTCGGGACTTCTGTCTGAGAAGGGACTTCCGGCAAGAGGTGCCTGGAGGCGGCCGAGCCCAGGAGCTCACTGAAGGTGAGCCAGCAGCTTCTGCTCCCTACTCCTGTCCTGCCTCCCCAGCTGCTGGCAGGCCCGTCTGCCAGTGCTGGTGGCCTCGTGGCATCGGGCAGTCTCTTGTTTTCCCAGTGCCTGCCTTGCCGGCGACTGTTCCACCCGCAGAGCTGCCTCTTGCTTGCAGCTTACAGACCTTAACCTTTGCTTTCCTCCCCTGCTCCCACCTGACAGCCTTTGCAGATGTGATCGGTGCCCTCTGGCACCCTGACTCCTGTGAAGCCGTGAATCCCACTCGATTCCGAGCTGTCTTCCAGAAATATGTTCCCTCCTTCTCTGGATACAGGTGGGGGAACTGGAAGGGTGGGATTTCTCCCTGGTCATGTCTAGGGAGGGCCAAGCAGGGGTCCCAGCAGCATTTTTCTGAGCCTTGAGAGGTTCTCCATCCAGAAAGTGGGACGCAGTATCTGGATAGGGGCTCGTGTCTGGACTGGGGCGCTGCTCACGCTCTGCCTGGCTGCAGCCAGCAGGACGCTCAGGAGTTCCTGAAGCTGCTCATGGA
>CAUYQG010246070.1:0-16044 GCA_963574415.1 Tarsius wallacei | reverse complement strand
AAAAAAAAAAAAAAATTAATTCAATAAGAAATGGAAATGGAGACATTAAGACATTACAGTTGATATAATGAAAATTCAAAAGTTCCTTCAAGACTGTTATGAACAGCTCTATGCAAACAAATTAGACAATCTAGAGGAAGTAAATAAATTCTTGGAAACATACACCCCTCAATCTTAAATCAGGAAGAAATAGAAACCCTGAACAGACAAACAACGGGTAGTGAGATTGAAAGAGTAATTAGAAATCTCCCAAGAAAAAATAAAAAGTCCAGGACCTAATGGACTCCCAGCCAAATTCTACCAGACTTTCAAAGAAGTACTGGTACCAATTTTACTTACATTCCACAAGACTGAAAAAGAGGGAATCCTTCATCATTCATTTCATGAAGCCAATATCACTTTGCTACCAAAGCCAGAAAAGATACAACAACAACAAAAACTACTGATCCCTTATGAGCATAAATGCAAAAACCTTCAACAAAATATTAGCAAACTAAATTCAGCTACACATTAAAAACATATATATATACACATTCATATATATATATATGAATTTGGTTTGCTAATATTTTATATAATTTTTATAATATTTTGTATATTTTGGTGTATATATATCATGACCAAGTGGGTTTCATCCCAGGGATGTAAGGGTGGTTCAAAATATGCAAGTCAATAAATATGACTCACTACATAAACAGAATGAAAAAAAAAATATATGATCATTTTAATAGATGACAAAAAAGCATTTGATAAAATTCAGCATCCTTCATGATAAAAATCCTCAGCAAAATAGGTATAGAGAGAACATTCCTCAAAATAATAAAAGCCATACATGACAAACCCACAGCCAATGTCATCCCAAATGAAGAAAAGTTGAACATATTCCCCCTCAGAACTGAAACAAGGCAAAGATGGCCACTTTCACCACTGCTTTCAACATAGTAATATAAGTCCTAGCCAGAGCAATCAGGCAAGGAAAAAAAAAAGAATATACGAATTGGAAACGAATAGATCAAACTATCTCTATATGTTGACAATATGATCTTACACATAGAGAATCCTAAAGACCCTTCCAAAAGACTACTGGATTTGATGACTGAATTAAGTAAAGTTTCAAGGTAAAAATTAATACACATAAATCAGTAGCCCTGCTATACACCAATAGCAACCAAGCTGATAATCAAATCAAGAATTCAATTCCATTTACAATAGCAGCCAAAATACTAAACTACCTGAGAATATATTTAACTAAGGCAGTGAAAGATCTCTACAAAAAGAATTGAAAAACCATGGTAAAAGAAACTGTAGAGGATGCAAACAAATGGAGAAACATCCCATGCTCATGGGTTGGAAAAAAATCAACATTGTTAAAATGACCACATTACCCAAAATAATCTACAGATTCAATGCAATCCTTATCAGACTACCCATAACATTTTTCAGAATTAGAAAAACAATCCGAAAATTCACATGGAACCAAAAAAGAGCCAGAATATCCAGAGAAATCCTAATCAGAAAGAACAAAGCTGGAGACATCACATTACCCAACTTCAAACTATACTACAAAGCTGTAATAACTATTCAGCATGCTGCTGGTACAAGAGCAGACATATGGACCAATGGAACAGAATAGAGGATCCAGAAATAAACACAAATACCTAAAACCAACTGATCTTTGACACTGGGGAAAGGACACTCTATTCAACTAACGGTATGGTAAAATTGAATAGTTACATGAAGAAAAATGAAATTTGATCCCTATCGTTCCCCATACACCAAATTTAACTCAAGATAAATTTAAGTCTTCAATATCAGCCCTGAAGCTATAAAAATCCTAGAAGATGTCCTAGGAAAAACTCTTCTGGACATCGGCCTGGGCAAAAAATTTATGGCTAAAACTACAAAAGCAAATGCAACAATAACAAAAATAAACAAGTGGAACTTAAAATATTCACAAACTATATATTTGACAAAAGACTAATATCAGAATCTACAAAGAATTCAAACAAATCAGCAAAAAAAAAAGAAAGAAATAACCCCATTTAAAAGTGAGCAAAAAACATGATCAGACATCTCTCAAAAGAATATATACAAATGGCCAACAAACGTGATAAAAATGCTCAACATCACTCATCATCAAGGAGATGCAAATTAAAACCACAATGAGATACCATCTTACACCAGTCAGGATGGCTATCATTAAAAATAAATAAATAAATAGATGCTAGTGCAGATACAGAGAAAAGGGAACGCTTATACACTGTTGGTGGCAATGTAAATTAGTACAACCTCTGTGGACAGTGGTATGGAGATTTCTCAGACAACTAAAAGTAGATCTACCATTCGATTCAGCAATCCCACTGCTAGGTATCTAACAGAGGTCACTATATAAAAAAGATAGCTGCACCCACATGTTCATCACAGCACAATTCACAATTGCAAAGATTTGGAATCAACTCACATGCTCATCAATCAATCCATGGATAATGAAAATGTGGGGGGGGAAAAGAAAATGTGGTATATATACACCATGGAATAATATTCAGTATCAAAAAGAATGAAATAATGTCTTTTGAAGCAACTTGGATGGAATTGGAGAACATCATCCTAAGTGAACTAACACAGGAACAAAAAAACAAACACCACATGTTCTCACTTATAAGTGGGAGCTAAGCTAAGGACATGCAAAGACAGAACATGGTATAATGGACACTGGAAACTCAGAAGAGGGAGAAGGAGTGGATGGCAAAAAAACAAAAATAACTACCAGGTACAGTGTGCATAGTTGGGAGTGGTGGGTACACTTAAAGACCAGACCAAAATTATTTGTACCCTCCCAAGCTATTGAGATACAAATGAATAAACAAATAAAAATCCTTAGTTTTTTGAGACAAATATTTTTTTCTCTTACATAATCCTGTGTACTGTGAGAGGGTTTCTTTCTGTCATTGGGCAGTAATTCAGAAAAAAAAATCTTTATTTAGAAAATTAAAAACCTTGTGATACTTTTCAAAATATTCCAGCGTTTGATGGTAAATACATACATTAACCTTCCCATCTCTTCTTGCCCCGAAAAAAAGAGAAACATGGCCGTTATTTAGTATTGTACCTAATCATTATTTTTTTCAAAGTTTTAAAACAAAATTTATTTGAGTAAAGAAGAGAGAAAAGAAAGGGAGACATGCCAGAGTTGGCAAGGGCAAAGGAAAGCTAATCATTATTTTTATCTTCATTATTGACTTGGATATTTCAGGTCATTTTTTGTGGCTTCTTTTAACGGAATTATCTAGATAATTGTGTTAATGTTCTATTTTCCATTTATGTAAATGTATATTCAAAGAGTAGGTACCATTTTTCACAGTCATCATTTTTCTCTGCAGAAGTTTCTGGAAATTGAAACAAAATGGATTGCTGCATGGTGGGTTCTTTTCTCTCTCTCTCTCTCTCTCTCATTTTTTTTTTTACAAGGACAGTAATGTACATAAATGTTTGTATATCTGACCAAAATATGTTGATATTTTTACTATGACATCAATTACAGTTAAAGCTCATGCCATAAATCACAAATTTTAAAAAGCCTATGTCAAAAAATTAAATGTGCAAATATGCAGCTTTATATTTACTTTAAGGAACAAAATTATATTTCATGACTTAGAAAAAAGCATGAAATACAAATATTTTATTGATTATACAAAAGGCTCCAAAGTATAATAAAATGAATGTATGACCTATAAAAATACAATATCATCCATGCCATATATAACAGTTATCTAAAGTTAATGGCCTAGCTAAAGCAAACACTAAGAACTTGCTTAGGGGAGGGGTAGCGTTAAAAAAAAAAAAAAAAAGAACTTGCTTAGCAATGTGTACACCTGCCATAGAATATAGATATTATTTTGGAGGGTTATTTCAGTAGACCTTGTTTTTTGAAAAAATGTACATGGAAAATTGAAATAAGCATATTTTTGCTCTCAGTAATAAATTCACTTACACATGATACTATATTCAAAACCTTTCCATTATCATGTTTTTAAAAATACACACATATTGCGTTTATATTAGAGTTTACTGTTGGTGCTGTACATTCTATGGGTATGTACACATGCATTATGACATGTATCTACCATCGCAATCTTATACAGAGCAGTTTCACTGCCCTAAAAATCCTCTGTGCTTTACTTGTTCTTCCTTTCCTCTCTCTCTCCTAAACCCTGGCTACTACTGATCTTTTTACAGTCTTCATTGTTTTGCCTTTTCCAGAATGTCATAGTTGGAATCATACAGTATGTAGCCAGTTCATATTGGCTTCTTTCATGTAATAATATGCATTTAAATTTTCTCCATGTCTTTTCATGACTTGGTAGCTCATTTCATTTTAGTGTTGAATAATATTCCATTGTTTGGATATATCAGTTTATTTATTCATTCACCTACTAAAGAACATCCTGGTTGCTTCCAAGTCGGGTCCATTACTAACAAAACTGTGTAAGTTTTTGTGTGGACATAAGTTTTCAGCTCCTCTGGGTGGATAGTAAGAAGCGCAATTGTTGAATTGTATAGTAAGAGTATGTTTTGTTTTGTAAGAACCCATAAAACGATTTTTAAAAGTGGCCATACCATGCTGCATTCCCACCAGCAATCAGTAAAAATTCCTGCTGCTCCACATCTTTGCCAGCATTTGTTGTCAGTGTTCTAGATTTGGGCCATTCTAGTAGGTATGTAGTGCTATCTTGTTTAATTTGCATTCCCAGGATAGTGTAGATGTGGAACATATTTTCATTTGCTTATTTATTATATGTATATCTTCTTTGGTAGGTATCTGTTAAGTTTTTTGGTCCTTTTTCTTGAGGAGCAAAGGGTGAGGTAGAAATGCTGATGCTGTTCCAGAGGCTCCCATCAGTCAAGTATGACCATCAATGTCTTGCTGATGGTAAAAATCATTGAGAAAATGTGTTGCTGGAAGCAAGAATGATTAAAATTGGTATACATTTCTAAATAAAAATCTGGCTAAAGGATAAAAATCTAGGATAAGAATAATTTTTGACCTACATCTGACGACAATGGGCCATTCTTTCTGTCTACTGTGGAACCAGCAAATAATCAGTGCCCATGAGAATGATGTGTGAGATGATACAGTTCCCCTGTGTCTTCTTCTCTCAAGGAGGTGTGTCAGAATGTCACTGTTAAAAGAAATACCTGAAGAACCAGGCAAAGAAAGATGAGAACTAGGCTTCCTGCATTTCATACCACTAGTAAAAGGGAACATATAATCACTCAAGCATATTTTCTAATGTCGTATAAGGACATTTTTGCTAGGATATATTATATATTTCTATTTTCATCTTTATGAACCAAAGGTCTTTTAAGTTTTTTAAAATTTTAACTTTTATATATTTAAATTAACAAATAAAAATTTAAATATTTATTGTGTATGTGTTGTTTTGAAATATGTATACACTGTGGAATGGCTAAACCAAGTTGATTAACATATAGATTACCTTACATACTTTTCATCTTTTGTGTGGCGAGAACACTTAAAAATCTATTCTCTTGGTAATTTTTAATAATATAATGCATTATCACGAACTATAGTCACCATGTTATACAACAGATCTTTTGAACTTATTTCTCTTTCCAACTGAAATTTTGTATTTTTGACTAACATCTTCCCAGTGCCCACCCCCGCCTCCCTTCCTTCAGCCCCTGGTAGCCACCATTCTATTCTCTGCTTCTATGAGTTCAACAGTTTTAGACTTTACATAGAGGTGAGTTCTTTGGCCTATTTTTAAATCAGGTTGTTTGTTTTCTTATTATTGAGTTTTATAAATTCTTTATGCATTTTAGATAACAGTCCATTATCAGATATATCTTTTGCAAATATTTTCTTCCAGTTCTTGGCTTGTCTTTTCATCCTCTTGACAGTGTCTTTCACAGAGAAGACATGTTTAATTTTAATGAAGTTCAGCTTATCAGTTCTTTCTTTCATGAAATATATCTTCGGTGTCGTATCTAAAAAGTCACTGCCAAATCCAAGGTCATCTAGATTTTTTCCTATGTTACCTTGTAGGTGTTTTATAGTTTTGCATTTTACATTTAAGTCTGTGACCCATTTTGAGCTACTTTTTGTGAAGTGTGTAAGGTCTGTGTCTAGATTCATGTTTGTTGCATATGGATGTCCAGTTGTTCCAGCACCGTTTGTTGAAATGCCTCTCTTTTCTTTCCCCTTTGTTTTAAAAGATAAGGTGTATCGCTGTGCTCTGTATTCTGCTGCATCTTTGATAGATTTGTTTATTATTTTGCCAATACTATATTTTCTTTTTTTAAGGATGAGGTCTTGCTATGTTGTCCAGAATGGACTCAAACTCCTACACTCAAGTGATTCTTTCATCTCAGCCTCTTGAGTAGCTAGGACTACACTGTATACTTGGCTTGTACTCTCTTGATTAACTACAGCTATATAGTAATTCTTGATGGAAAGTAATGTCAGTCCTTCAACTTTGTTCTTCTCCTTCAATATACCATTGGCTATTCTGAGTCTTTTGCCTTTCCATCTACATTTTAGAATTAGTTTGTTAATGTCTACAAAGTAGCTTGCTGTGATTTTTGGTTGGGATTGCCTAGAATCTACAGATCAAGTTTGCAAAAACTTAGTTCTTAACAATTTGAGTCTTCTATGTCTATGAACATCAAATATCCCTTCAGTTGTTAGGTCTTTTTTTTTTATTTCATTAGAGTTTTGTAGTTTTCCTCATATAGATCTTGTGCACACGTGTACATATTTATACCTAAGTATTTTATTTTGGTGGATGCTAATGTAAATTGTACTGTGTTCTTAATTTCAAATTCTACTTGCTTATCACCAATATATTAGAAAGTAGTCAATGTTTTTATATTAACCTTGTATCCTGCAACCTTGCTATAATTGCTTATAGTTTTAGGAGGGGTTTTTTTGGGTCAATTCTTTCAGATTTTCTGCAAAAATGATCACATCATCTGTGAACATAGACACTTTTATTTCGTCTTCTTATTGCATTAGCTAAAACCTCTATTACATGGTGAAAAGCTGTAGTGAAATGGGACATCCTTGTCTTGTTTCTGATCTTAGTGGGAAAAATGGAATATTTTGAATTTTCTTCCTTTTTCTTTGCTTTTTTTCCCCTCCCACTAATATTTCCTTTCCTTTGCAACTGTATTTATGTGAAATGCAGGAGGACAACTTAAAGTACATACCTAGGCATGACATGAAGAGAAACCCACCATCCTCTGTTTATTGCTGGTAGTTTATGTTTCCAAGATTCAGTTTGCTGGTTTATTAATTAAACAGAGTGCCAAATGTTTAAGATATTAGTATTATTTAGAGATGATTTCATGTAGTGAAAAGACAAAGTTAGGTTTATATCCCAACTCCGCTCTAATAGTTGTTTGACCTTGGAAAAACTAATTTGATGAGTTTTAATTTCCTCATGTATAAAATGCAGATAATAACAATCTTCATAGAATTGTTAAAGACTTAAATGACATAGCAAGGGCAAAGTACTTAGCATAGTGTTTGACACACAATAGGCTTGCAATGAATATTAGTAATCTTGCTCTTTTACCTAAATCCTATGATTAGGTATATGGAGTTAGTTCCAGAGCTAAAATACAGATGCTTATTGAACAGTATTGAATAAAAGAAGTGAAATAAAGGCCTTTGAAGGACTGACATAGGCTTGCCCTTCTCATCTTTATAGGACTGGATATAGAGTAGGTACTCAATGAATTGTATACATAATTAAGGTAAAAAAGCAAATTAGGGATTTCTCTTTGTGTTCTTTTATAATCATAGTCACTTCCTTGTGCCTGTATCTACTGCCATAGCCCATTTTGATTTTAAGTGTATTTAATCATACAATGGAGAATGTTATAGCTACTACTTAGGATGGTGGTGGTATGTTATGACAGTGCTTAAAAACCATGCCGTCTGAGATCTAGTTCATCTCTAGTTCATGGGAGACAGGTGCAGTATATTGTGCCAATTCTGAGAGTGACTACATGGAAGGCTGCATTAACAAAGATGCTGTAGTTGTAGCAGGACTCATGGGAACAGAGTATCATGATTAATTATTTATGCCTTCCATGGGTACAGCAAGAGAGACTGGATGCCTATGTGCCATGTATTTCTATTTCATATATGTGAATCAGCTATACCAGAGATAAAATGAAGGAAGGCAAAAAGTAACAGGTGATTTCCAGGCAGGAAGGGAATAATCAAGTTTATAAATGTTTCTTATTTAGTACATTCACATTTTTAGGTTCTATCAATACCAAAACATTTTTCATTTCCCTCTTGAGAAGTTTTCCATGGTAGGAAGATTTTAGTAGTCATGCCTTTGAAGAAGTCTTAAGAGAGTTTTATTTTTATGCTAGAGGTTTTGCAGTAGCAGCAAAAAGCGTTTATAAAATTTTGTTCTTGCCATTAGAAAGCTTGATCATTTTGTGTGCTAAATAATACCTAAGCCTACCCTAGCCCTCTTTTTCTCATCTCTTCTATTGGTTACTTAAATATAGTGGCAGAACATCTAAAATATCTTGCATTTCATTGTTTATTAATCATTCTCCCACTTTACCATAAGCATTGTTTAAATGTCAAATTTTGTGGATTATGCAAAAAACATGTAATCCTCCAAAATTTCATTAAACCCATATCTCAATAATAGGAAATAGCCATTTTGAGGAGAAATGAAAAAAGTGAATAATCCTATAAGCATGTTTCCTACAAACATATGTTAAAGATCAAGTCATTTCTGGTAGAATAGACTTAAAATGAAATGGATTCTAAAGATCATCTATGGCCAAGTCTTCTATTTTACTGAGATACAGAGATGTTAGCCATCTTTTGGTCTTAATGAGTTAGGTAAGCATCATGTTGGAATGGAATTCAAGTCTCTTGACATTCAGTATTTTTCAGTTACTGCCCCTCAAAAGAACTGTGTCAGGGAGATGATAGTGTGTGTGTGTGTTGAGGATACTATCAGCCCTTCCTCAGAGGAAGGGGTGAGTAGGTTGAGAGGAAAAATCAAGAAGGTTTAATCACTGATAGAATTAGATTAAAACAGAGCTTCCTCATATAGAGAGATTTTGAAAGAGACTGAAAAACAATTAAAAATCAAGCAATGGGCTAAAAGGGTTTACAGGTCTGAATTCTAACAAATACATTTATAGGATTATTACCTGAAAATAATTAGAATTTATGAGTAAAAATAGGATGAACCTTGGAATTCAAAAAATAATAGTCAATAATCAACCAATGGGAAAAGTTGCTACAACCTTTCCTAGTGGGAAAGAAGGGGAGGCAAGAGGTAAACTATGCAACACACTATCACTGCGGTTACTTTCAGTGTCCTGAGAAATTCTTGTGAGAGTTCAGGGAGGACATTGAGGTAGAACTTTCTCTTTTTAGGAGAGTAGGGAAACTGCTAAACTCTGGAATGCCTACCAAGACAACCTTGTGAACAGATGTGTTCTTCCCATGATTCTCTGCTCTGGCAGTGAGGAGAGATATTCAGGTAACCACGCATACCTCCCTAGTTTTCTGCAAGTTCACAGATATGCATTGCCTATGCCTGTCCTAAACCAGAGAAATGTAGCTGATCCATTCTAGTTAGTTCTTTAAAAACTGGTACCTGGCAGGAGGATGAAAAGTAAATACATTCTTTCTCCTATTCAACAATGTTATAAAAATTTATTAGATACCTATGAAATGCCAAACATTCTATCACAGTAATAAGGGTCTGGGCAGAACTTACAAGATGATGATGATGATGATGATGATGATGAAGATGTTGATAACCACAACAATGATGATGATACATAATTATAATAGTAGTTTCCATGTATTGAGTCCCTTTTGTGTCAAGTACTCAATTGGGTACTTATAAATGTTAATCTTTATAACAAGTCTATGAGATAGGCTTTGTTAACACGAGTACTGTATCTATCAAATATGCAAACAGTCTTAGAAGAGAGTTGTAAATTCTCAGCTCTGTTACTGTCTGTGTGACTTAGGGAAAATAACTGAATTCTTGGAGCCTCAACTTATCACCTACAAAATGGGAGTAATAATTTCCCCAGGGCAGGGCTGTTGGTGAAGGGCCTGTCACAGTACTTTGCTGCCAAGAAGCTGCACAGCAGATGTTAGGTCCCTACCACTCCCTCCATCCTTTCTCTTCATTTTTTGGCAGCAAGAGAAATCACTAGGCGCTTTTGACAAGTAGAGATACCACCACACAGAAATGCTCCCACCCTCTACCCTCAATTACTTCTAAATATAGCTGTTGAGAGTTGAAATTCCTGAGAACAATGTCTAAAGTGTGTTGTGCAGGCTGAGAGGAACCCCTGGAAACTCCTCATTTTCCTTGAACTTATCAAGAAACCCCATGGCTCAGGAGACATAGATTTGCAGTGTGAGACAACTTTGGCTTGTGAAGAGGCATGGAGAATGGAGAACTTCCAGCCATGCTTGGAATAGATATAATCTGGTGGATTTGAAGGCTGGATCATCCAAAGAAGCTTTGAGTTGAAAACAAGTTTTAAAGACACTCATAAAAGTGGAAAAAGTAGAGCTCAAATTACCCTCAATCCATTATTTACTGAATCAAGGAAGTATGTTCAAGGTCAGCAAAGAGAAGACTTCTGTGCTAAGAAGAAATATACTTCCTATCGGGTACAGGAGAGAATTAAACAATATAGACATACATGCACATTTGTAAATATGCTTATGACCTTTCTTGCAACAACTGTTTGAAATGTGTTCTAAGACTACCAATGACTGGCTAATAACAACAGATTACTGAAACCCATGCTTACTGGATAGTTTACTGGTTACAAAAATATCAGCTTGGCTTATCACCAATCAATAACTCATTACATGCTCCAGAATATACAAAATCTAATATGAATCAACATGCTGTCACATCCAGGCATTCAGATATCACACCAATATGAACTTTCAGTTATGTGACTCTTTGTTTTTCCTTCTTACACTAGCTTTGAGGATTGAAATACATTTTATATTATGGTAGACAAAAATAATACATATATATACATTTTTGGTGAGAAACCAAGTTTCTCTTGGTTTTCTCTGTTCACATTTGGAAATTTTGATAGTGGAAGGGGAAATATCAGATGATGATAAGAATTAAGAATTTCATTTAACAAGACCTGACCTATAAATTTGCATGTGTGTGTGTGTGTGTGTGTGTACATGTTCAATACCTCCCTCTTTCCCAGGTAGACTTTAGCAGGGATTCCATAATTCAAATTATTGAAGCTCAAATAGGAGCACCAAATCTCTCACAACTAATTTTAGCTAAGACCATTATTGGCACCTTGCAAAAAAAGGAAAGTGCCCCAAACTGTCCTGATAACCTATTAGGGACTAAAGTAGAGGTTCATTGGAAATAACATAGTGTATGTAGCTATTCTAGCAAGATTCTTAAAGGAGAACAGGAAAACATTAACTTTTTACTTCTTTTCTTTTTTTTTTTTTGAGTCAGAGTCTCACTGTCACCCAGGCTGGAGTACAGTGGCATGCTCACGGCCACTGCAGCCTCGACCTGCTGGGCTCAGGTGATCCTTTTGCTTCAGCCTTCCAAGTAGCTGGAACTATAGGCACACGCCATCATGCCTGACTAATTTTTTTATTTATTGTAGAAATGAGGTCTTACCAAGTTGCCCAGGCTGGGCTTGAACCCATGGGCTCAGGCAATCCTCTCACCTTGGCCTCCAAAAGTGCTGGGATTATAGGTGTGAGCCACCATGCCCGGCCAACTTTTTATTTCTTATATGCACTTGAAAAGCTAGAATTCAGGTTGGCATTGATATTACAAGTCAGCTTGAGTCCACAGACATTTGATTTACACTTGGACACAGATGAAGAACTTCATTAAGTGTGCCCACCATAAGAATTGACCACCTAATGGCTAGACAATCTGCCTGTCTATGGATCTTAGGTCTTAAGCCCTGGGAGCATATGCCAGGCACAATATTGCCATTCAATGAATAAATCTCCATCCATATTGACTTTAATTTTTGCCTAAGGCAGTGCCCTGCTCACAAGCCTATAGTGTTTGGGGCTCTGGATCATCTCCCTGGTACCAGCATCTATCAGGACCATCTCTGTATTTGTAGCACGTACTCTAATTGGACACAGATGTATTTTAATTATCAACCTTCTCTACCATGACTTTTCATCTTTGTCACTTTCATATAAAAATGATTCTTATTTGAGAAAAGCTGCCATATTCTTCCAGTGCATTTCTGCAAAAAATAACTTGCAGTTGACTGGCCACAACAGACACATGCGTCGATCTTTTCACAGCTGGGTTGTTTGTATTTATGTGAGCCTTGGAAAAATATTGCTATTTGTATCAGGTGAGTGAATACACAGCTCACCCACAGGCCTGTAAACGAGAGAACAGAGATTGATAGCCACAAGCAAGAAGCATGGGTTTCACCAAAGCAGATCCTGAATTAGCTGGAGGGGGGCATATGAGGGGCACAGGGATGAGGCCTTCTCCTTGGAAGTTCATTTTGTAATTATAACAAAAAGGGCAAGAAGTCCTTTTCTAAACCCATGGTTTGGTGAGTTGGAGGTGGAGGAGAGGAGTCTCAACTTCTTAAAGTGGGGGTCTTGGAACACTGAGATGTTCACGGACCAGACTGAGATAGATGAGTGAAACTCTCTTATGTAAAATACAAAACTCTGACCATGTATCTTTGTGTGCATGTGTATAAAGACCGATAATTTTTCAGATTCCCTCCAACAGGTAAAGCATCGAAGCAGTAGACCAATGTTTCTCAAATGTGAGCATATATCAGCATCATCTGGAGGTTGTATTAAAATATTGATTCTTGGACTCCATTTCAAGAGTTTTTGATTCAGTACCTTTGTTGTGGGGCCCAAGAATCTGCATTTCAAAAAGTTCCCAGATGACTCTAATGTATCTAGTCTGGGGGCCACACTTTGAGGACCAATGCATTAAATTAATGCAGAGGTTTCCAAACCTATCTACATGTTTGAATCACTTGGTGAACTTGAAAAAATATTATATCCCAGGCTCTGCTCTAAGAAATTCTAATTTAATTGATCTGAGGTGCCCAGGATTTCACAATTTTTCAAAACTCTTCAGGTGACTCTAACAACATGCAGGCAGGATGGAGAATCACCACCTTAGGGCTAGGAGGTCATTGTGGTGATAGGGTAGGGGAAAGGATTTCAATTGTTTAGCCATCTGATTTTTTCTTCCATCTCAGGTCATGAACAATTGATTAATTTTATAGGGTTGGTATAACAGAGTACCACAGACTGTTGGCTTAAACTCTAGAAATTTATTGACTCACAGTTTTGGAGGCCCGAAGTCCAAAATCAAAGTGTTGGCAGGGTTGGTTCCATATGAGAGCTTTGAGGGAAGTTCTAGTCTCTTTTCTTGACTTGTAGATGGTGGTCATCTCTCTGTGTCTCTTCTTCACGCTGTCATTTCCTCCTCTCCCGCCTCCTCTTCTTCTTCTTCTTTTCTTTTCTTTTCTTTTTTTTTTTTTTTGAGTGTGGGTCTCTGTTGCCCAGGCTGTGTGCAGTGGCACAGTCAAGATAATCACTGCTCATGGCAGCCTTGACCCCACGCCTGGCTAATTTTTTAATTTTTTTGTAAAGATGAGGTTTTGCTATGTTTCCAAGACTGGTCTTGAATTCCTGGACTCAAGCAATTCACTTGCCTCAGCCTCCCAAAGTGCTAGGATTACAGGTGTGAACCACTGCTCTTGGGCAAATTTCCCTATTTTATATGGACAACAATCATACTGAATTAAGGACCACCCAAATAACCTCACTGTAACTTTATTACCCTATCTCCAAATGAGGTTGCATTCTGAGGCACTGAGAGTTAGGACTTCAACATATAAATTAGGGGATGGGAAGAGGAATACAATTCAACCCACAACACTAATACTGCTCTTTCTAAAACTGAAAATATCTGAGGGTGGGAGAGGGATACACTCTCCTTTTTGCAGATTTCTCATTCAAACAAAGCCTTTCCTAATAATAGAAAATCAATCTTTTGTAACCATTGTCTTTTCAGCCTATGATTACAGACTAATTTTTCCATATGATGCTTTTGAGGCAGAACTGCTAGATACCAGAATGAGACCCTATGGTCATTGCTACGCAACTAGAAAATAGGCCATTGGCATACACTGTGAAAGGCCCATCCAGGTGATACAGTGGGCTATGACTACAAACAGACCCCAGGAAACCTTAAAATCCTTTCTCATTTAGCCAGCCAAGAATTCTCCGGCAGGCTTACATGACTCTGCTTTGCTGTGGGCATTGGAGAATCAGGTACAATGTGTTTTAACGTACCATGACAATATTTAAGGTGTTAGACAGCCTTGTTTTCACAACTTAACTCTCTGGGCTGAAGGGATGCTATGTTTGCAGCATGCTTAGGGATTGTTTAAAGCAGAGCAAATTGTGCAATCAGCAAGTGGACCTTAGCAAGATCATTACCAGGTTGGCAAAACAGAACTAGCATAGAAGATGTGGGAAAGCAAAGGCAGTAAGTGAGTGCACATTCAATATTCTGATATGTTCATAGTGGAGGAAGGAAAACATTTTGGAATAAACACTTTCAACTACAAGCAGAATTAAGATAAGGACTGGGGTGGGAGGAAAGTACACTTCTAGTACCTGCAATGACTCAACTGAAACTGAGCAGAAGTCTAGATGGTCATAAGCTAAGAGAAAACATTTGCAAATTAGCTTTCTGAATAACTTTGGCTATAAAGTACAGGTAGTTCTTAAATTATTTACTGTGTTCCAGCCACTCTGGTAATCTTCCATTTTCTCAAACATCCCAAGCTCTTTCCCCTTTTGGGGTCTTTGCAGTTGCCCCTGCTAGAAATGCTTTTTCCTCTGACTCTTTTTTGTGGAACAATTTTAGGCATTTGTATTTCATTGTAAATGTCTTCTCTTGAGTGAAGTTTTCTCCTACCACTTCACTAATTGTGTCCCCTGTACTATTTTTAGATTTCATGTATTTTCCATTTGTTTATGGGCTTTCCATCCACTAAAGTATAAATTTTATGAATAAAGGTACTATGACACCAGCACCTGGCATTTGGTAGGCACTCAATATAGATTTTTTCAATGAATGAATGAAAGAATTAAACAGGCCAACAAAAGGTTTATGAATGTGAACAGCTGAAGAATGTTACACTATGACAGAGACATCTACCCCATCTCACATCAGACATGGTTAATACTTTTTATTAAGTACCTACTATGAGCCGGGCTCGGTGGCTCAGCCTGTAATCCCGTGCCTTGGGAGGCTGAGGTGAGTGGATTGCTTGAGCCCACGGGTTTGAGACCTGCTTGGGCAACTTGGTGAGACCTCATCTCTATAATAAATCAAAAAATTAGCCGGATATGGTAGCGCATGCCTGTAGTTCCAGCTACTTGGAAGGCTGAGGTGGAAGGATCGCTAGAGCCCAGCAGGTCGAGGCTGCGGTGGCCGGGAGCGGCCACTGCACTCTAGTCTGGGCGAGAGAGTGAGACTCCAACTCAAAAAAAAAAAAAAAGTACCTATTATGGATCTGACCTCACATGGGAATTACATATTTATAATCTCCGATATTCAAATCAATCATGTGAGATAGAAACTATCATCACTATTTTGTTGAAGACAAGATTAATGACTTGTCTAATGCCACAGTCCTATAACTCAAACCTAAGACAATCTGATCCATATTATTTTCATTTCATTATGAGAGTAACAATTGTCCATTGGGTTCCTGTATTCTGTGAATACAGTGACAAAGATGGAAGAAGTATTTATGCCACCCACTACCTCCAATAAGTACAGATTCGGCCGGGCTCAGTGGCTTAGCCTGTAATCCCAGCACTTTGGGAGGCCAAGGCGAGTGGATTGTCTGAACCCGCGGGTTCGAGACACACCCCGGCAACTTGGTGAGACCTCGTCTCTACAATAAATCAAAAATTAGCCGGGC
>CAUYQG010246067.1:0-14213 GCA_963574415.1 Tarsius wallacei | reverse complement strand
CGCGCGCCTGTAGTTCCAGCTACTTGGAAGGCTGAGGCGGAAGGATCGCCGGAGCCCAGCAGGTCGAGGCTGCGGTGGCCGGGAGCGGCCACTGCACTCCAGTCTGGGCGACAGAGTGAGACTCCAACTAAAAAAAAAAATGGTTAAGTCGCACCACAACTTTAAAAAATAAATAATTTTTGGCTGGACTCGGTGGCTCAGCCTGTAATCTCACGCTTTGGGAGACCGAAGTGAGTGAATTGCCTGAGCCCGCGGGTTCGAGACCCGCCTGGGCAACTTGGCGAGACCTCATCTCTACAAATAAATCAAAAATTAGCCGGGCGTGGTAGCAAGTGCCTGTAGTTCCAGCTCCTTGGAAGGCTGAGGCGGAAGGATTGCCAGAGCCCAGCAGGTTGAGGATGCGGTGGCCAGGAGCAGCCACTGCACTCCAGTCTGGGCAACAGAGTGAGACTCCAACTCAAAAAAAAAAAAAAAAAGGAACAGTTCTATTGCAATATAGTTCTCTATTTGATAATAATGAACTTTTACCAGTTTTGCAATCATAAAAAAAGATGATAAAATGATATGACTCAGCTGGATGTGGTGGCTTGAGCCTGTAATCCCAGCACTTTAGGAGGCAGAGGCAGGAGGAATAACTGAGCCCAAGGGTTCAAGACCAGCCTGCTCAACTTGGTGAGACCTCGTCTCTACAATAAATCAAAATATTAGCCAGGCGTGGTGGTGCACGCCTGTAGTTCCAGTTACTTGGAAGGCTGAGGCAGAAGGACTGCCTGAATCCAACAGGTCGAGGCTGAGGTGGCCGTGAGTGTGCCACTGCACTCCGGTCTGGGTGACAGATTGAGACTCCACCACCTAACACCCCAGAATCCACCTTTTCTCCCCACCTCCATGGCACTGGCCGTGTGTTACCATGAAGCCTCCCCTGACTGGGGTCCCTGCCCAGCCTATCCTCCACAAGGCAGCAGAGTGATCCTATCAGTATGTAAAGCCCACTGAATCACTTGTCTGTCAGTTCATCTGTCAACACCCATGTCACGGCCATGCAGACACTACTCCTGGGGCCATACCCTATTGGCCTCCTCCTACCCCCACACAGGCTTGCTCCCCAAGGGCAGTTCCCTGTGGACCCCTCCCCTCCCTTACTGAGCTTCCACAGTGCCCCCCTCCCAGACTGATCTCCCCAGCAACCCTGGCTCCTTCTGCCAGCCACTGCTTGCGCTCCTATTCAGTGCTGACTAGCTCACATACTAAACGTCCTGTCTTTTCACAGCACTGTGAGCCTCAGGACAACAGGATTTGTCACGCATGTGGAGCCCAAGGGAGACACAGTACGAGGCATAATGGTCCAGGGAGCAAGATGACCTGCAGACAGGGCAACCCAGCAGTGCACAAGACATGCAGGGGGCGGGTAGTCGAGGCAGCTCCCCCAGACTCCGCCCTCTTTTGGTGACACTGTTCTCTGAAGCTCCACCAATGGGATGGTGTGTGTGTGAAGTACAAAGAAAGGACTGATAGTCTTTTTTTTTTTTTTGAGTTGAAGTCTCGCTCTATCGCCTAGGCTGGAGTACAATGGCACACGCATGGCCACCACAGCACTGACCTGCTGGGCTCCAGCGATTCTTCCGCCTCAGCCTTCCAAGTAGCCAGAATTATAGGTACATACTACCGCACTTGGCTAATTTTTGATTTACTGAAGAGACGAGGTCTTGCCAAGTTGCCCAGGCTGGTCTCAAGCCTGCGGGCTCAGGCAATCCACTCACCTCAGCCTCCCAAAGTGCTAGGATTACAAGCTGAGCCACCGAGCCCAGCCGAGAAATGATTTGCCAGGATCCTGGTCCAGGGTCTGACACCAAGATCTTAGCACTACTGACACTCAGAGCTGATCATTCTCTGTCATGGAGAGGAGGATGTCCCGTGCACTATAGGGGGTAGAACAGAATCTCTGGCCTTTGCTCACTAGACATCAATAGCAACCCCCCAGTTTTAACAACCCCAAATATCCCAGGATGTTGCCCAAATGTCCTTGGGGCAGGTGTAAAACCATCCTAGCTAAGAACTCTTATTCTACACTGTAAGTAAGGGACTGCAAAGAAAGGAGCCAGAGACTGAAGACATGACCAGATGCAGCTACAGGCACAAGGAACATCACTAGAATTGTAGCCTCAGTAAGGAGGCCAGCAGCAGCTCACCATACCGACCCTTGTTTACAACAAGGACTAATTCCCAAAGTCCCGAGGTTAAAGTCCTGGGAAGCTGGCACCACAGGGTGAAGTGGTGGGCCCTTGGGGAAGCCTCACATACAGCTCTCTCCACTAGTGACCTAAAAGGCCCCTTCTCACATGCTGTCCTTCATCCAAACATCAGGAGACTTGGCGGGGGGCTCACCTTTGGGGGCTTGAAAGGATAATCCGTAGGAAAGTGAATGCTCAGGAAGAAAACACCTCCTTGGTAAGGACTGTCATTCTGGAAGGATGAAACACAGACAGAGATCAGTGTGTATGCTAAGCACAAAGTGCAAGAAGCAAAACTGGAGCGGTGTGCTCAGCAGCTACTACCTACCGGGCCCATGATGGTGGCCTGCCAGTGGAACACTACAAGACAAAAGAGAGATGGGCATGTAAGAGACCCCCAGTACACATGTCTATCTTACTGAAAAGGCACTGCTAAATTTAGAGGGCATTGCCCACATAAGACTTCTGACACCAACTCCATGTTTGGGGTTTCCAAAACCACACTCAGATTCGAGAACTTCCTAGGACTCCTGGAGCTCAGTGAAAGCTGTTGTGCTCATGACTGCAGTTTATTCCAGGGAAACAACACAGATTAGCATCAGGAGGGGTCCAAATACAGAGCTTCCATTATTCTATCCCCATGGAGTCAGAATGTGTCACTCTCCTGGCATCAATGTGTGACAATACATACAGAGAACTGACGACCAGAGATGCTCACTTAAGCCTCAGTATTCAGAGTTTTTATTGAGGCTCTACCCTGAGAGCATGACTGACTGACTGAGTGCCCAAAGGGTTGATCTCAGTCTTCAGTCTCCAGCAGTGACCCCAGCCACCTCCTTAGACCACACGGTTGGTTTATCTGGCATAGCCAGTGCTCACCCTAAATCACACTGTTGGTGTGGGTCAAAGCCTCCAGGCAAACAAAGACATTCTTGTCAAGTATGACATCTTAGAGATTCCTCTCAAGAACTGAGGATGAAGGCCAGATCTTTTTTGAGCAAGGTTAAATTGTTACACAGGTGCCAGTAACTATACTTCAGTCCTTTCTCTTCACAGAACCAAGCCTTAGCTGGGCTTCAGCCACTTCCTCTATTGCTCTTTGCAACTCTCTTCTATTCCTTGTTCTTCCCTCAGTTCACTCTGAGGCCCTCTCCAAAGAGCCTCTCTCAGAAGCAAACTAGCAGTGGCCCTGGAGTTTCACTGGTGCCGCCTCCATCTGTGCCCTCTTAAGCACAGCCCCTGGGCAGTGCTCTGTGCTCCAAGAACTCGGTGAAAAGGCCATGATGAGCCCCTCTTGTTCTTCCCTTCCAGGTCCCCACCACCTGGGGTGGCCAGATGGCTCCCCCACCAGTGTTCAGAGCTTCCTCTTTCTGCATGTCACACTTGGTACCCTCCCCAGTGTCTCAGGTTTCTTGTCCCGCTCTACCTGTCCCTAAAACAGTTCCTGTGTATTCCGCGAGGCTAGCCTAGAATGGACCAAACACTTGTGTTAAAGATTCCCAAGTCATATGAATGTTCCCAGGGCAACTGACTCCAGAGCCTTTGTGGAAAATGCCTACTCACCCCTGGGACTGGGGTTGTGAGACCAACTGAGGGGCTTGTTATTCTCAAGAGAATTCTGTCTTATATGGATTCATAATGGGTGTGAAATTAGCCCAAGGTTTCAAACCTGCTCCTGTCCTGGGTTTCCTGTCACCTGTTTAAATACCTTACAGCTCTACCCCTGATAGCGGGACCAGGAAAGCACCATGGCATGGGGTGGGGGACAAATACAGGGACTAAAGCAGAAGTTTCCCAAACCGCCAGAGGTACCCAAAGGCAGCTAAAGTGGCTCAAGAGCCCTTTTCAATTCTTCACTGAAATGCTGCTGAAGAGAACACCTGCAATGAGGCTGCCTGAGCTAATGCAAATATAACTTCATTTGCTTTTTAATGTTTTTATTCCAACTCATGCTAAGCATTAGTTGGCAGGTAGATACACACTTGCCTAATAATAACAAGAATAGGATTCCTTACTAAATAAAAGTGTTTTTGGTAATGAATATATTTCAGAATAGGAGGTTAGGATCCTCTGGTCTTGTTCATTTTAATCCTTGAGGGCTTTTGGTGTGCTGAGCAGGGCTTGAGGGTACAGTAAGAAGAGAAGGCCCGAGAGAGAGAGGATGAGAAAGGAAAGACAGGATGGATGCTGGAAAAGAGCTGTCTGCCCATGGGGCAAGCATGAAATGGCCCCCAAAGGCTAGCTAGCTTCCAAGGCTGTCTGAATCTCATCCATGGAGGTACTGATTACGGTAAGTGGCCTTGATGCTGGCCTCTCCAATAGTGACAGCTGTTTCTAAGCATAGGGCTGCAGTACCAGGTAAGCAAGAGTGAGTGTGAACAGAGTCAAGCATCGAGGAGCTGCTTCTAGACAGCTAAGGCTGAACTAGAACCAGTTCAATCTTACAGTGACCCTAGTTTAATTTGATATTTTCTTAAGGGTCAGACAAGAGGGGAAATATGGGGGCTAATGAAGACAACATGAGGTAAACGTGATTAATGGGGAGCAGGGAGACAAGCAGGTACAAGGAGACAATGGAACAGAGTCACCCTTCTTTGTTATACTCTGCACATGCAACTGGGAATCATTTCCAATCTGCTCCAAAAATGAGATTTAAACTCCCACATAAAACCTTCAGCGTCCTCCATTCTCAGTGGCTCCATCTGCCTACCCTTGGCTCCTCTAAGTCCAAGCCTCTCCCAGGACATGTGGGCACACATGTGACACCATCCTCCATTTTTTCCCCCCACATTGTAAAGTTTCTTTTCTTTACTGTAGATTGGTTCTTACACATTGCTTGGCTGATAAACGTGGGGGTCTTAATTGCAATGCTCCTGCAATATGAAGCCCTGAAAAATACTTACAATCATCACCCACAGGTCCCGCGGAACACTGGGCAGGAGGATCCCTCTGCAAGTCGGTTAATTCCTAAAACACGAGATAGTGGGTCAGAGCTGGGGTGTGCCTGGGGATGCTGCCTCTACACACCAATCCTGGTAGCCAGAATGAATTCTCCTGGTGGGAGGGGGCTCCTAGGCCTCAGGCGGGGGTTGGAGATGAGGCAGGTCAAGGGGGTCTATTCCCTGCTGTGAAGATACCAGAGAAATAGGTACTACAATTCCCATTTTATAAATTAGGACATTGAAATGTAAAAACATGAAGTTACCTACCCAAGGGTACAGAGCTGGAAGGCAGCTGGGCAAGGAATCAGTCACATGTAGATCTGCTTTACTCCCAAGCCTTGCCTCCCACCTGCTCAGTTAGAGGATACCCTCTTGCACCCCAGGTACTCAAACAATGGGAGAAAAAGAGCCCCAGGAGAAGGGTAATGCCAGGTTTCAACTCTGGGCTAATGATTTATTGCGTGGAAGCAAACAGCATGGGGAAGAGCTCAAACAAGGACAGGGCCTTGATGTTTCAATTTCTCTATCTCCCCTCCAACCACCCCAGTCACCCTACCCACCACTGGGTGTTTGGCAAGTCCTAGGGCTCTGAACGTGGTGACTAAGGGCATACAAATCAAAGTCTAACACTGCCACCAGACACACCAATGTGGACCAGGAATTACACCCTTAACTAGATTCCCATTATGAGACACTAACTCTGGTCAGAATACTTAAAAATGACCCTGGCCCAGGTCAGGAATTATACCATAACTAGATTCCCTTTATGGGACCCAACTCTGGCCACAATGCTTACAAATGACCCTGGCCCAGCATAAGCCTCAAGACCTAAGATTTTGGGCAATGATTCTCAAACTGTAGTTTGCATGTATGAGAATGTTTCCTTACACAGTATTTATCCTCCCCAAGTTCTACATCTTAGTAAATTTCTTGGGGTTTTCATAGAGGTTCTAAAAGGAAGAAATGAGGTACAAATGATGGTATATCATGTGCCAGGAAAACTCTTCAGGGTATGGCAAACCCCAGGATCTGGGTATACATCCAAAGTTCACACCTGGCTGATGACATCCCTCCTTCCCTGAACTAAGCCTAAAGCTGTCGCCACAGACCCTCCTGCTCTCCCATATGTCTCTGGGCAAGCAGATCAATATAATAATCCCCACCTCTCTGGCCATCTGTATTCATCCCACTTCTCCCAAAGTTAATCAGCTGTTATGGGAGTATTAATACCATAGAAGTCAGCAAATAACACAAATCAAGGCCATCCCTGAATTGTACCCCACATCTTTAAAATAAAGGTAACAAAATTAAAAAACAAACAAACAAATCAAGGTCATGTTTTCTCCCTGAGGGTTGATTTTTAAACAGCTACCAGTATGTCACTGGCCAATTTTCAATTAGTATCTAATGTATCTGAACCCATTTCCCCACAAGTAAAATGAATTGTGTTCGGTAAGCACTCAGTAATCAAAGTAGAAGTTAACCTGGGCAACAACTGAGGTCATGCAAGGGAACTACGGACACACTCAGAAATGCAACATAGCTATAGAAATCTCTGCAGGACAGTTCCTTTTTGCTTACCTCTCCACTCTGTGCCCCTCAGCACCTCCAATGTTACTCTACAGGAGAACCGTTTATTTCTATTGGGATGCTGCATGAATGAATGAGCTCTTTGATGAAAAGACTGTTAAGGCCAATCCTGAACAGTAAAGAGCCAGCAAAAAAAGCCAGCAATACAGGCCAATTCCCTTCTAGCTCACAAGATTTTCCCACACCTCCATGCTTTTGTACTGCCTGTACTCAGAATCCATGTTTGGGTGTGATGAACAGTTGTACTAGGTCTTAACAATCCCTGAAAGGCCAGAAGTGGGTCCCTATTAATAGACACCCCAGGAGTTTTGAATGCTAATTGGCATTTCAAGGAATGGTGTGACTTGAAAGAAACTGGGCTGGGCACATTTGGCTCATGCCTGTAATCCCAGTGCTTTAGAGGCCAAGGTCAGAGGCTTCCTTGAGGCCAGGAGTCTGAGACCAGCCTGGACAACATAGTGAGACCCTGTACCTACAAAAAATAAAAAAATAAAAAGAAAGACACTAATCCACTCATATATCACATGCCTGTGTTCACTTAATAAGGCTTACCATTGAGTCCAGCTCCATCACTGAAAAAACCACTTTTACCTTTTTGAGCCTTAGTATAATTATCTGTTAAGTTGTAATTACACTTGCCTGATAACTTGCCAGCAATACTGTGTGGATATAAATTTTATATTTACATTTTTTAATGTATGCAAATGCAGCCTGCAAATATCAAGGACAACAGCATATACAGGATGCCATCATTTCTACAAGAACACTTAAAAAAACTAATAACACTGGTTTCCTCTCAGGAAGGGAAATGGATGGCCGGGGACAGGCTTGGGTGGGAAACTTTTCCCTGTATATCCTGTGTGTGTCTTTGAATCAAAGTCTCATTCTGTCACCCAGACTGGAGTGCAGTGGCACACTCATGGCCACAGCAACCTCAACCTGCTGGGCTCAGGCAATCCTTCTGCCTCAGCCTTCCAAGTAGCTGGAACTAAAATATTTTATTATTAATTGTTAAGGGCTATGTAGGTGAGGTTGTATAATAATTACTGTTGCAAGTAATAATGATAAAAGTGAAGAGTGCCAAAAAAGGGAAAGAAGGCTAAAGTACCAAGTATCACAAGAGAAAAACAGTTAAACTATGGAATACACTCAGTTCTTTTACTGTGTTTCATCAAATCCCAGACTCCATCCTTTGTAAAACACACATTTACTTTATGTACAACTAAAAAGGAAAACATGCTGCCAATCAGACTAACATCAGGCTGGGTGTGGTGGTTCACACTTGTAATCCTAGCACTTTGGGAAGAGGAGGTGAGAGGATTGCCTGAGCTCAAGGGTTCAAGACCAGCCTGGGCAACTTGGTGAGACCTCATCTCTACAATAAATCAAGAAAAATTAGCCGGCCTTGGTGGCACATGCCTGTAGTTCCAGCTACTTGGAAGGCTGAGGTGGAAGGATCGCCTGAGCCCAGCAGGCTGAGGCTGTGGTGGCTGTGAGCGTGCCACTGTACTCCATCCTGATTTACAGAGTGATATCCCTACTAAAAAAAAAAAAAAAATATATATATATATATATATATATAGATATAGATGACATCAAAAAACTGCATTTTATTGGTAGTTTCCAAATTTCTTATAAAGTACATGTGCTGCAAAATATATGTTTTAAATATATGTCAGACCTCGAATCAAAAAAAAAAAAGAAAAATTTTTAATCCTATTTTTTTTTTAGTTAGAATCACTCTGTCACCTAGGTTGCAGTGCAGTGCCACACTCATGGCTACTGCTTGGACCTGCTGGGCTCAGGTGATCCTTCCACCTCAGCCTTCCAAGTAGCTGGAGCTACAAATGCACGTCACCCACACCCAGCTAATTTATTTACCTGTAGAGTGGAGGTCTTGCCAAGTTGCTCAGGCTGGTCTTGAACACCTGTGCTCCAGCAAACCTCTTGCCTCCACCTCACAAAGTGCTGAGATAACAGGTGTGAGCTACTGCACTCAGCCAGTGGCAGAAATATTTTATCAGTAAAGTGAAAAGCTCACATAAAAACATTAAATTTATAGCTGGCTGCAGTGGCTCACGCCTATAATCCCAGCATTTTGGGAGGCCAAGGCAGGATGATTGCTTGAGTCCAGGAGTTCGAGACCAGCCTGGACAACACACCAAGACCTCATTTCTACAAAAAAACAATTAAAAAAATTAGCCGGGCATTGTGGCATGCGCCTATAGTTCCAGATGCTTGGGAGGCTGAGGCAGAAGGATTGCCTAAACTCAGGAGGTCAAGGCTACGGTGAGCTGGGATCATGCCATTGCACTCTAGCCTGGACAACAGAGTGAGACACCAAGTCAATAAATAAATAGATAGATAAAATAAAATAAAAACATGCAACTCAGGTGCAGTGGCTCAAACCTATAATCCCAGCACTTTGGGAGGCCAAGGTGAGAGGACTGCCTGAGCCCACAAGTTCAAGACCAGCCTGGGCAACTTGGTGAGACCTCATCTCTACAATAAATCAAGAAAAATTAGTTGGGCGTGATGGTGTATGCCTATAGTTCTAGCTACTTGGAAGGCTGAGGAGGAAGGATCACCTGAGCCCAGCAGGTTGAGGCTGTGGTGTCCGTGAGCGTGCCACTGCACTTCAGCCTGGGTGACACAGTGAGACTCTAACTCAAAAACAAACAAACAAACAAACAAAAAACAAAGATATGCAAAGCTTCAAAAACTTTTATTTATTTATTATTTTTTTTGAGTTGGAGTCTCACTCTGTCGCACAGACTGGAGTGCAGTGGCCGCTCCCGACCACCACAGCCTTGACCTGCTCTGGCGATCCTTCCGCCTCAGCCTTTCAAGTAGTGGGAACTACAGGTGCACACTACCACGCCCAGCTAATTTTTGATTTATTGTAGAGATGAGGTCTCACCAAGTTGCCCAGGTGGGTCTCGAACCCGCGGGCTCAGGCAATCCACTCACCTCAGCCTCCCAAAGGCGTGGGATTACAGGCTGAGCCACCGAGCCTGGCTCAAAAACTTTTTTTTAAAACGGATGAAGTTGGTTGGCAAGGGTTATGGGTTGGAAGCTAAGGGGGCAGCTGATGGACACTACACTTCTGTCTCAGACCCATGTACTGCTTCTACCTGCTCGGTACCCTCCCTTTCCTCCTTTCTGAAGAACTCCTGTTCAGTTCTGTTGACTCACTCTCGGCTCTAGGTCTAAGAGTAGCCAGACCCCTTGCCATCCATTAGTTCAGGAATGAGCATTCGACTTAATTCACCAGGAGGCAAATGAAGAAAAAAGACTTGCTGGGCTTTTTGAGAACATTCTCATTAGTTCTTCTGGAGTAATTGTCTCTTCATTCATCCGTCCAGTGGGCTGTGTAGCACAGAGCAGCTCAGTCCAGAGCCTCACAGGAATACAGGAAGAGCAGGGGAGAGAGGCAGGTGAACTGAGTTGCTCCCTAGGTCCTGCCACAGGACCTACAATTCTGTGTGCAAGGGCAGCTAGGCCTCTGTCACTTGCAGCCAAGGCAGCCTAACTGGTGGTGGCCCATTGGTGCCACCACTGTAGACTTACCATACTTTTTTTTTTTTTTTTAAGACCGTAGAGTGGCATGATCATAGCTTACTGCAGCTTCAAACTCCTGGACTCAAGCAATCCTCCCGCCTCAGTCTCCTTGACATACTAGAAATTAGTATTGCCTATAGTTCTGTTGTTTTTTTCTAGGATTTGCTACATAATTTGCAGGGTCCCACAATTTGCAAAATGAAAACGTGAGGTCTCTAGTTCAATAATTTTTAAGAATTTCCTAATGGTGATGGCAGAGCATAAAACTAAGGGAAGGACCCTTCTAAGCATGAGGCCCTGTAAAAGTGACTGCGTCACATACCCATGAAGCCACTCCTGGCTTTCTTCCTATCCTTGATTCCTATCAAGGAAAGTGTTCCCTGGCCTTAAAGCATCAATTACCATGGATCTATAGTTGACATCTCATCATCAAGGCCCAAACTTGTTTCTCCAAGTCCTCCCTTTTCTAAATCTTATCAGCCTACATGTTCAAACATGTAGTTTCAAACCTATACACCTTATCTCCCCTACTAGGCTCCCTGCCTTCAAAACTTCTGATTCTCCATCCTAGACAATGACATTACCATCTCACTTTTGCCACATCCTCTTTTCAAGTCCTGTCAGTTTCACTGTTTTGGTCTGGTAACCAGTCCATGGTCATTAACTTGGGCAAAGCCTTTGATGGACTTTCATAATAGATTCTATTCTCCCTCTGCCCCACTTCAGGTCGCACTACAGCCAGAAGTATCTTTTTTTTTTTTTAAATTCAGGGTTTCACTCTGTTACCCAGGATGGAGTACAGTAGCACATCCCGGCTCACTGCAGCCTTGAACTCCTGGGTTCAGGGGATTCTTCCACCTCAGGCTCTCGAGCAGCTGAGTCTACAGGCTCGCACGACCACACCTTGATTATTTTCTGCTTTTTTTGTATAGATGAGGTCTTGCTATGCTGCCCAGGCTGGTCCCGAACTCCTGGGTTCAAGCAATTCTTCCACTTCGGCCTCCCAAAGTGTTGGATTATAGGTGTAAGCCGCCAGAAGTATCTTATTTTATTTTATTTTTATTTTATTTTTGAGTTGGAGTCTCACTCTGTCGCCCAGGCTGGAGCACAGTGGCACGCTTATGGCCACCACAGCCTTGACCTGCTGGGCTCAGGCAATCCTCCCACCTCAGCCTTGCAAGTAGCTGGAACTACAGGTACATGCCACCATGTCCAGCTAATTTTTTTATTTATTGTAGAGATGAGGTTTTGCCAAGTTGCCCAGACTGGTCTCGAACTCGTGGGCTCAGGCAATCCTCCCATCTCAGGTTCCCAAAGTGCTGGGATTATAATGAGCTGCTGCTCTCGGCCAGAAGTATCTTTTTATAACACAGATCTCAGCATATCCTTCACCTGCTTCAAAGTCCTAGGATGACAAATGAACCCTTTTAGAAAATAACTCATCAAAATTAGTTCTCTTTTGGACAGCTATTTATAAAAAATGAATCATACTCTAAGAGATCCTATAATTCCACCTCTGGCAATCAAACCTAATAATCTGAATTAAGGAAAAGATTCAGTCAGGCGTGGTGGCTCATGCCTGTAATCAGGCGTGAAAGGTGAGAGGCTTGCCTGAGCTCAGGGGTTTGAGACTTGAGATGTTACATTCTCTAATCCAGATCTGTCTGAAAACCAGGTCCATGCTTTTACCCACTATAGGTAATGGCTAAATAAGTTACTGGGCACGTACTTGTGGAATGTCAATGCTAAAAGTTACAGTTATAGGGCCGGGCACGGTGGCTCACGTGTATAATCCCAGCACTTTGGGAGGCCGAGGTGAGAGAACTGCCTGAACCCACAGGTTCGAGACCAGCCTGGGTAACTTGGTGAGACCTCATTTCTACAATAAATCAAAAAAATTAGCCAGCCATGGTGGGCATGCCTATAGTTCCAGCTACTTCGAAGGCTGAGGCAGAAGGATCGCCTGAGCCCTGTAGTGAGGCTGCAGTGGCCGTGAGCAGCGTGCCACTGCACTTCAGCCTGGACAACAGCGTGAGACTCCGACTCAAAAAAAAAAAAAAATTACAGTTATAAATACTATTTCACAACACAGAAAATGTTTACGCTTAATGTTATGTGGAAAAGTGGGATACAAAATGCAGTATAATTTTTTTTTTTTAAGTATAGAAAAAGTCTTGGCAGGGCGCGGTGGCTCACGCCTATAATCCCAGCACTTTGGGAGCCCACGGTTCGAGATCAGCCCAGGGAACTTGGCGAGACCTCATCTCTACAATAAATCAAAAAATTAGCCGGGCGTGGTAGCGCACGCCTGTAGTTCCAGCTTCTTGGAAGGCTGAGGCAGAAGGATCACCTTAGCCCAGCTGGTCGAGGCTGCGGTGTCCGTGAGCGTGCCACACTACACTCCAGCCTAGGTGACAAGAGTGAGACTCCAACTCAAAAAAAAAAAAAAAAGTCTGGAAGTAGGTACGCTAAAATGTTAAACAGTAGTTGCAGAATTTAGAAATACTTTTTCTTTCTTCTGAGGTACATTTTCCAAATTCTAGTTAATGCATTATACCCCCATAGACTTCCTGTTACCTGCAGGATAAAAACCAATTCTTCCAGCACCGCCCCTAAGAGCCGTCCCAGTACGACCGCTGCCCCACCCTCCAGTCCCCTTTCCGGCGGCCCCCAAGCAGCCGACCCTCGCGGTCTCCAGGTTGCCGGGAAAGTCCGTTTTCCTTTTCTCCACCTGCCGAGTTCCTACTCATCCTTTAAGACCCAGCTCCATCCTCGACAACCCTGTTTAGCCCTTTTCTGGATCCCCCTCAAGAGCAAGACTGCCTTATTCCGGGACCAGTCACCTGCCGCGGACAGCCGCCCAGGAGAACGCAGGTGGTCCACGTGGCCCCGCCCGCGTGACGCAGCCCACGTGACCAGAGCCCCGCCCCGTGCTCGCGCTGTTCCCTTCTCAGGCTGCGCCGGCGGCGGTTCCACCTCCGTCCGGGCAGGTACCTCCGCGACCCGTGGCGCCTCAGCTGCCTTTCCCTTCGCGGCAGCGGCGCGCCGCCCGCGCCTGGACGCTTAGGACGCCCAAAGAGTCGGAGGGCGGCAGAGTCCTTACCTTCTGGATCCGCTTCAGCGCCATCGTATCCCCGCCGCAGAGGACCCGGGCGGCCCGGCCGGGGCTGCCTGAGGCGGCCCGCTGCCGGCTCAGCCGCCGCCGCGCTGCACGCCGGGAACCGCCGCCTGCGCGTGCGCGCCGCCGGGCACTGTGGGGGCTGTCGTCGCCGCGTGCCGCGCGTCCGGGCCCCGCTGAGCGGGAGCCGCTGTTCTTCGGGTCGGTTACGCTGGCCACCCGCCCCTGGCCCTGCGGCTTCGACCACTGGCCGGCGAGGGCCTGGAGAGGCCGGCGGAGAGGAGGGGCTCGTTGGTTTCACAGTGACGCGCTGAGCACCCGCAGGGTGCCACACGCCATGCTCCCTGTCCCCACCTGCTGGGCGCCTTCCCAGGCTGTCACATAGCTCATGAGAGTTGTGGTTCTCAACTCCGTAAGTATCCATACCCTTTTATGCGTCGTGGCCGGATGCGTTACAGCTGTTTCCACATAGATTCCTGTACGCAGCTACACATAGCTATATGCAGTCCTGGAGATCCGCATGTTCACTCGAACTTAGGTGATCTTGAACCACTGCCAAGGTTGAGAACCACGGTCTTGTTTTTTTTTTTTTGAGTTGGAGTCTCAGTGTCGCCCAGACTGGAGTGCAGTGGCCGCTCCCGGCCACCGCAGCCTCGACCTGCTGGGCTCCGGCGATCCTTCCGCCTCAGCCTTCCGAGTAGCTGGAACTACAGGCGCGCGCTACCACGCCCGGCTAATTTTTTTGATTTGTTGTAGAGATGAGGTTTCGCC
>CAUYQG010246066.1:0-22931 GCA_963574415.1 Tarsius wallacei | reverse complement strand
CAGCACTTTGGGAGGCCAAGGTGAGTGGATTGCCTGAGTCCACGGGTTTGAGACCCGCCCGGACAACCTGGCGAGACCTCGTCTCTACAATAAATCAAAAAAATCTAGCCGGGCATGGTAGCGCACGCCTGTAGTTCCAGCTACTTGGAAGGCTGAGGCGGAAGGATCACCGGAGCCCAGCAGGTTGAGGCGGCGGTGGCTGGGAGCGTGCCACTGCACTCCAGTCTGGACAACTGAGTGAGATTCCAACTCAAAAAAAAAAAATTTTTAAGATCATGAACAGAAGATACATTCACAATATAGGATACACAGAAAATACTCCAAAAATTATAATTTTTATGTTTGCTATTATTCCACTAATTTTTCTTGAGTGGAGGCCCAAGATGGTCCTATTATGTCGAGTTTCTCTGCAGGGAAACAAGTAGTTGAATAAAATAATCAGGAAGTTTAGAAAAGCCTGAGAAATCATTTAGTCCCACCCCCTTAAAAAGTTACAATCCTTTGTCAACTCTTTGAGGACCTGTTTCTAAAATCCAGGGTTTGGATAATTCAGTTAGATTGTCTGTGAGTCCTTTCATCCCTAACAATTCTCTGATCTAATTCAATAGTTTGTAAATTATATTCTGCAGTTCTAGATCCTCCAGGCAAAGGGGCATGCTGAGTGGTTTGAGCTCTGTATGCTTTTGTAAACACACACACACGCACACACACCTTGCTTCAAGCAGAAAGACTACACTTATTTTTGCTTTATATACTGTGGTTATGTTCAATATTTGCTTTTTAAAATGTCCTTCTAGTAGGGAAAAATTGAAAGCTGTGTTTTTATTTTTTAAAAACCAAGTAAGTGAATTTTTCAAATGAGAAAAATCTGCCCACTTTAAACACAAAACTCATTTTAAATTTTAAAAATCCTACACAAGCTGACCCTTGTCCCATTCCTTCTAAAGCAGGATTCCTCAAGCATCGTCTAACCAGTAAGACTTGGCTTTGTCAGAGATTGACATGTGGTGGACTCTGCTCCACATAAATTTATGAGTTTCTATTCCCTTTTCAAGAAAAATACAATACTTTGAGACCAAAATGAAACTAATAACAATTAACGTGATCCCTCCTACCAAACCAGCTCTTTTGGGTTTTTTTCCTATATCAATGTACCCTGACTCTCCATTCGCAACCCAGTATCATCCCAGATTCCACATCTCCATCTTCTCCCAGGCTGTTACCTCTATTTAGGGTACTGCTCTTTCTTTCCCCAGTCTGGATGAATTCTTGTCATTGTTAAAAACTCAGATCAGGGGCAATCCCCTCATGTCCCCTCCCACTGTAGGAGCTTTTCTGTCCTCTCAATATATCCTGCTTTAAAAAAAAAAAACTCGGATCAGCTGTTACCACTTAAGGTAGTCACCCAAGCTGAATAAAAGTGCTTCCTCTTGTTTCCCAAACATGCTGTTCATATGTATACCATTTTACATGTATACCACAGCACTCACTATTCTTTTTTTCAGTAGAAATGGGAGTCTCACTCTATTTCCCAGGCTGGTCTGAAACTCCTGAACTCAAGCAGTCCTCCTACCTCATTCTCCCAAAGTGCTAGGATTACAGGTGCAAGCCACCATACCCAGCCACACTTACTGTTTTTTACTATCATTGCCTCTTTGTTAGTTTTCTCCTTAGACTTAGACTTAGACTTAGACATAGACTCCTCGAAGCCTAAGTCTATGTTCCACTTATCTCTGTAATCTCAATGTAGATGAAAGGGCTGAAGTGTTGATATGTATTTTTTGACCGAGCTGAAATAATTGTACATTATCTTAAAAAGTCATAGATGGCACTGTTTTCATCACCAACTTCTCTTGACTTCATAGGTGAGTTTTCTGCTGTGCTTCATCTTTTAATTATATTAGATGACTAAATTCCAACTCCTGCCAGCAAGATTATTTAATAACATGACAAATGAAAATTAAGCTAAAATTTTAAATATAAACTTGTGCAAACTTTAATCAAAGTTTTATGAAAGCAATTACATATATTGTATATGTATAAATGAATTGCTTGCATACACAGTAAATATATGTGCATGCATTTGGACATGCATCAAAATAGTTAACAGTTTCCAGATCTTGTTGGGATGTCTAAGGGCATTTTTTCTTTTTTTTAAGAGACAGGTTCTTGCTCTGTTGCAGCCTCAACCTCCTGGACTCAAATGAACCTCCCACCTCAGCCTCTCAAGTAGCTAGGACTATAGGCACTTGCCACCACACCCAACTAATCCTTTATTTTTAAAAAAAAAAATTTTGTAGAAATAGGTTCTTGCTTTGTTGCCCAAGCTAACTTTAAACTCCAGGCCTCCCACCTTATCCTCCCAAAGTACTAGGATCCTCCCACCTCAGCCTCCAAAAATGCTGAGATTATAGACATGAACCACTCTGCCAGGTCTCTACAGCAATTTTTTTAAAAATATCTTTCGGAGACTTCCACTTTCCAAGTTGACATGTAAGATGCTTGGAAGTTGCCACTCCATCCTAAAAACAAGTAAAAAAGCTGAACAAACTGAAAAATCAATAACTCTTCTTAGATCAAACAAAGAAGTGAGATCATAGGGCAAACTACTGCTCAAAAAAATGGAGAGACAGAGAGGCAGAATCATAACATACGAGGGCAGAAAACTCCACAGGTACCAGAGCTGGGGTAGGAAAATCTGAGCTGTAATTGAAAAATTGCTAGAGGATAAAAAGTTTGTGAGATCAAAAATCCAGGGGGACCTAGTTATTAGGTTACTGGTGGACCCCACACTTTTGTGAGTTTTAAGTTCAGGAACTCAACCAGGTTCCCACAGTGAAGACTGAAGAAAGATCTTCTCATACTTTTCGCAGGATGAGGGAGAAAGTAGCCATTATGAAGTACGTCAAAGTATTTTCTTCTTTTTAACAAGGTCTGCCTCCAAGAGAAACTATTAATCCCCACCATGGCAACAATCATGTGACTAACCCACCCATCTGCTTGCTATCCATCACCCTGACGTCAGTACCTGCACTTGCCTGCCCCTTTGTGATGATGTGGAGCAGACCACCACCCAATCACCTTAATGATCTTCCTCCATCAAGGGGAATGGTTAAAAGGACTCAACCACAAGCAGCTAGTGGCCATTGCCTTGCTAGACTCTGGTGTGGCCATGTGCTCTTTGAGCTATGGCTATTGCCACACTTCCTGGCTTTGGCCCCCTCCCCAACATTGAGGAGGTGAATCTTCTCTCTCCTTTCTCTTTCTCTCTCTAATTTACTTTTAAATAAACTTTTCTTTCTTTGAAAAAAAAAGAGAGCCTAATTTAATGTTTTTGGGGTTTTTTTTCAGAACCTCATCAACCTAGAGAAAGGGAAACACCCAACTCCAGCCCCATCCAGTCATACTGTCTCACTTAAAGCAGAGGGAAAAACTGAGAGGTGCTTGCAAAGTTCATGGACAAGACACACAGACTCACTGAAAGTCACGATCATAGAACTATAGAATGTTCCCCTCCCCCACACATTACCATCACATCATTAAAGGCCTATCTACCAGAGTTCCTTTCTACCAATACATCATGTCCAGTTTTTAACAAAATTACAAGGTATGCTAAAAGACAGATAACACAATTTGAAGAAACAGACTCCGGGCCAAGATGTAGGAATTATCAGACCATGAATTTAAAACAACTATAATGAATATGCTAAAGGCTCTAATGGCAAAAATTAGACAATATGCAACAATAGATAGGCAATGTAAGTGAAGAAACAGAAATTCTAAGAAAGATAAAAAGAAATGCAATAGATCAAAAACACTATAATGGGGCCAGGTGCAATGGCTCAACCTGTAATCCCAGCACTTTGGGAGGTCTTGGTGGGAAGATTGCTTGAGCCCAGGAGTTAAAGACTAGCCTGGGCAACACCAGAAGACTTTGTCTCTACAAAAAAAATAAATAACTAAGATCAGGCACAAGCCGGGCTCGGTGGCTCAGCCTGTAATCCCGTGCTTTGGGAGGCTGAGGTGAGTGAATTGCCTGAGCCTGCGGGTTCGAGACCTGTCTGGGCAACTTGACGAGACCTCATCTCTACAATAAATCAAAAAATTAGCTGGGCATGGTAGTGCGCACCTGTAGTTCCAGCTACTTGGAAGGCTGAGGCGGAAGGATCGCTGGAGCCTAGCAGGTCGAGGCTGCGGTGGCTGGGAGCGGCCACTGCACTTCAGTCTGGGTGACAGAGTGAGACTCCAACTCAAAAAAAAAAGACCGGGCACAGTGGCTCACACCTATAATCCCAGAACTTTGGGAGGAAAAGGTGAGAGGATTGCCTAAGCCCACGAGTTTGAGACCAGCCTGGACAACTTGGCCAGACCTCTTCTCTACAATAAATCAAAAAATTAGCCAGGCGTGGTGGCACATGCCTGTAGCTCCAGCTACTTGGAAGGCCAAGATGGAAGAATTATCTGAGCCCAGTTGGTCAAGGCTGTGGTAGCCGTGAACATGTCACTGCATTCCAGCCTGGGCGACAGAGTGAGACTCCAACTAAAAAAAAATAAAAAATAAAAAAATTAGGCATGGTGGCGCACTCCTATAGTCCCAAGCTACTTGGGAGGCTGAGGTGGAAGGATCACCTGAGCCCAGGAGGTCAAGGCTGTAATGAGCCATGATTGTGCCATTACAATTCCACCTGGGGGACAGAGGGAGACCCCCCCCCAAGTAGAAAAAAAAAAAAGGCCTGTAACAGAAATAAAGAAAATGCCTTTGGATGGGCTCATTACTAGATTGAACATAGCTAAGGAAAGAATATCTGAGGTTAAAGATATGTCAGTAGAAATATCCAAAACTAAAAAACCAAGAAAAAATACTGGAAAATGGAGCAGAACATCCAATAATTGTGGGACAAATACAAAAGGAATCGCATACAAATAATGAGAATATCAGGAAGGAAAGAAAGAGAGGAAGAAACCGAAAAAATATTTTAAGTAATAATAACTGAGAATTTCCCTCAAAATTAATGTCAGATACCAAACCACAGATTCAGGAGGACTCAGAGAACACTAGGCAGGATAAATATAAAAAAAAAAAATACTATATCTAGGCATATCATTTTCAAACTACAGAAAATCAAATATAAAGGAAAAATTCTGGAAAAAAAAAAGAACAAGAATACCTTGCCTATAAAGGAGTAAAGACAAGAATTACATCTGACTTCTCCTCAGAAACAATGCAAGCAAGAAGAGACTGGAGTGAAATATGTAAAGTATTGAGAGAAAAAAAAGTTCCAACCTGGAATTCTGTATCCTGTGAAATTATTCTTTAAAAGTGAAAGAGAAATATTTTCTCAGACAAATATTGAGGGAATGTATTTCCTGTAGACCTTCCTTTCAAAAAATGTAAAAGAAGTTCTACAGAGAAAGAAATCGATATAGATCATAAACTCAGATCTACGTAAAGAAAAGAAAAGCATTTGTGAAAGAATAAGTGAAAGTAAATACTGGGAATATACCCAGAGGAATTCAAATTATTCTACAAAAAGAATACCTGCACACACATGTTTGTTGCAGCTCTATTTACAATAGCAAAAACATGGAACCAACCATACTGCCCATCAAAGCTGGACTGGATTTTTTTTAAATGTGGTACATATACACAATGGAATATTATGCAGCATAAAGAAGGACAAACATATGGACTTCACAGCAACTTGGATGGATTTAGAGTCTGTCATACTCAGTGATCTATCACAGAAACAAAGAACAGAGTACCGTATGTTCTTCCTTAAAAGCGGACCTTAAATGATTATCATAATACTATAAGAAAGGGATTGGCAGTAGTAGGAAACTGCCAGGGGAGGGTGGGGGCAGGATTGGCAGTAGTGGAAAACTGCTGGGGGGGCACACCTCATCAACAAGGGTACCTGCATAATGAACATTTGTATACCTAACCCTGAATTGTACCCCACATCTTTAAAATTAAAAAATTTATAAAAAGAAAGTAAAAACTTGTATTGTTTATTCTTAATTGATGTAACATATAACAGTTTCTTCACAAAAAAAAAGCAACGGTGTATTTGATTATGTATGCTTATGTGTATATAATTATATACAGGTGGTTCCTAACTTATGATGGTTCAATTTATGATTTTTTTACTTTACGATGGTGGGAAAGCAATACACATAAAGTAGAAGCCATACTTTGAATACCCATACAATCATTCTGTTTTTCACTTTCAGTACAGTATTCAATAAATTATATGATATATTTAATACTTTATTACAAAATAAACTTTGTGTTCAATTATTTTGCCCATCTGTAGGCTAAGGTAAGTGTTCTGAGCATGTTTAGGGTAGGCTAGGCTAAGCTATGATGTCCAGTAGGTTGGGTATATTAAGTGTATTTTTGACCTGTGATAGTTTCCATTTATGATGGGTTTATCAGGATGTAACCTCATTGTAAGTTGAGGAGCATCTGTATACACTTATGCAAGCATATATATAAGTGAAATGAATGACAGCAATGATATAAGGGATGAGAAAGGTAAATTAGGCTTATTTTGCTAGTACAAGGTACCTGCAGTACTTGCAAAGTGGTATGGCATTATCTGAAAGTGGATTGAGTAAGTTGTAAATGTATATTGCAAATTCTATCCAGAATAACCACTAAAGCAAGTTTTAAAAGAAATATAATTGATATGCCAAGAAATAAGAGAAAATTGAGTCATTTATGCTCAGTTAAAACCACAAATGGCAGAAAAAGAGTGGAAGACAAAAATATAACAAAGAAAAAGGCAACAAATAGAAAATAGCAGCAAATGTGATAGATATCAATACAACTATAATCAACAGTCACTTTGAATATCAGGGTTTCAATATACCAATTTAAAGATAGAAGTTGTCAGAATGGACCAAAAAAGCAAGAGCCAGCTATATTCTGCCCACAAGAAACCCATTTTAAACATAAAGACATATAGAGTAAAAGTAAAGAGATGAATAGGCAAAGCATAGAGGATGTTTAGCGCAGTCTAACTATTCTGTATGATATTATAGTGGTAGATACATGTCATCATACATTTATCAAAACCCATAGACTGACCAGGCTCGGTGGTTCAATCTGTAATCCCAGCACTTTGGGAGGCCAAGGTGAGTGGATTGCCTGAGCCCGTGGGTTTGAGACTAGCCCGGGCAACTTGGCAAGACCTCATCTCTACAGTAAATCAAAAATTAACCAGGCTTGGCAGTGCGCACCTGTAGTTCCAGCTACTTGGAAGGCTGAGGTAGAGGGATTGCCCCCTAGCAAGTCGACACTGGTGGCAGAGAGTGTGCCACTGCACTCCAGCCTGGGTGACAGAGTGAGACTCCAACTCAAAAAAAAAAACATAGAAAATACAACACCAAGATCAAACTCTAATGTGAACTATGAACTCTGGCTGATAATGATGTGTCAATGTAGTGTTGAGTAAAATTTATGAGGCCACTAACTGAGCTCCTGCTCAGTTAACCTGAAAAGGAGTCACTCATGGTAAGATTCCAGCTGTTCACTTGTAAGATTTGATCTTCTGAGAAATCAGGAAAGAAGTGATAGCCAAATCCCCAAACAGGCCAGTTTTAGCTAGCATGATGAGGAAGCTTTATCCCATACAAGAGGGGTCTGTTTTATCCCATAACAAGGAAAGTAACCTGCAGTTAATCTGATGTTAACCAATGTGCTTTTTGCACTATGCTGTTTCCTTGTTCCTGCTCAAGCTACCTTACAAAATGCCTTTCTATTTCATAAATGGCACGCTGCCCAATTCATGAATCACAATTATAATCCAATTCAACCATTAAACTCATGTATTAAAATTTTTTAGCAGTAGGTTTATTGATTGTAAACAACTGTACCACTCTGGTGTGGGATGTTGTTTAGTGGGGAGGTTGTGCATGTGTCAGAGAAGGGATATATGGGAACTTTCCACTTAATTTTACTGTGAACCTAAAACCATTCTAAAAATAATGTCTGTTTAAATGGAATATCTTATTTAATCTCTTTGCATTCTCCAAGTTTATTAGAATGAATATGTAGAAATTCCTTCTAGGTAAGCAGAGATAAAATATGTCAAAATGTTACCATTTCCCTCTTCCTACCATCAAAGAGAGAGGAAAATCAAAGTGACCCTTTAGTCTTCTTCCAACGTTGTGCTTCCAAGTCTTGAGTTGGATGAGTAATACACTCCTATTCTCTGGTACTGATTGAACTTGTTCTGCAGTAAAAACAGAGAGAAGGGATTGTGACCCTCCCTGATTAACATCTTCTCGGGTCTCTGCTTCTAGTCCTCCCACACTGTAACCCAAAGTATAATGGTGTGTGAATTTTTGGTATTGTTATGCATAATTTAAAGCCTATTGATTAGGAAGGGACTGATTCACTCTAAGTGTTTGCAGCAGAGTCACTAATAAAGCATTAATATTTCATGGCTTTTCTATTGATGTGAGAGGACAACTCAGTTGTCCAGTCTGACGACAAAGGTTACTGGAAACTGCAGTCTCCTCTGAAACTGCTGAGCTCCAACTGGGACCTCATGTCATATACACAAGTCATAATAGACTCTGAGACATAGGTTAGACAAGATGCATATTTAGTCAGGAAGCATGTTTCCATGGCAATCTTACATTCCTGCACTTGCCTTTCTTCCTCCAACCAGTATGTTAAATCCATTCAGAGCTTCTGCAGGTTTTGCCCATCTGCAATGCAGCTGGGGCCTCACCTGCTTCAACAACTGCTAATAATCCTGGATTATTAAGCCAAAACCCAGACAATCATGTTCTCAGTAGTTATCTTGTGATTGGCTGCCATATTTTAAGGTTTTTTTTTTTATTCAAAGATATTCACAAAGATTTAAGACAATGAGGGTCATTGTTACAGTATTAGTAGCAGCAAAATGCTGGAAATCATTTTAATGTCCAATGAAAGGGGATTTTTAAAGTGAATCACGGTAACTTTCATGTGTTGGGATACTCTGAGACCATTAAAATCACTCTAGAAAACTATTTAAACATGGGAGAAAGTACATGATAGATTATAAAGTAGACAGAGTCCCCAAACAGGCCATACTGTACAACCCCTGATTTTGTATGTCTTAGAGGTGAGGTGTGTGCTCCAGAGAGCTGATTTCACATAGTTTCATCAAAGTACCAAAGCTGGATGTTTCCCTACAACCTCATTACTGCCCTTCCAGGTGTCATGTGGGCTCACAAGTATACTTGACCTTTGTGGGGCACTGACCAAATAAAGTAACTCAGATGGAGACTAGTAACATCTCAGGAACAGATGGCCAACACTTTTATCCATTGATTCACGTGCCAGAGACCCACTGGCTGATCTCCATGAGCATTCTTAGCATGATGGCAAGGAGGGAACTGCTGACTTAGTTCTCCGTGGCCCTAGTAATACACTAGTGGGCACTGGTGGGCACTGATGCAGCTCCCTGAAGGCTCTCGTTGCCAACAACAGATGGTGATCACTAGGGCAAAGACTAAGCAGAAACTCAGTACTGGTCTCCCCAAGTGGGTCCACATAGTCCCTCAAACCCACACATTTCACTCTCTAGGCATGTGTTCTGTGTCCATCAGACTCCCATGCCTTCCCCCACCTGGAGATTCTTCATCTCCTCCTGAAAAGAGAAACCTGGCTCCTCTCCCCTTCTTGTTTATCCCACTCAACTTTATCCCACTGAATTCTTCAGGACATGGACTTCCAGAATATCCACATTCCAAAGCTCTTGATTCTGACATAATTTTCAAAAGGTGATGTTGACTCCTTCAGGAGTGATAGGCCAAGGCGGAGAGGAGGGATGCCACAGGATAGAATACAAGGGAGTGCAGCTGGGGGAAGTCCCCAGGATAGTATCTCAAATTTGTATCCTATCACATAAATATTTGCATAGAATAAATATTAGGGAGACATACACTCTTTTTTTTTTTTTAATTGGAGTCTCACTCTTGTCACCCAGGCTGGAGTGCAGTGGCACACTCAACGGCCACTGCAGCCTTCACCTGCTGGACTTAGGCAATCCTTCCACTCAACCTTCCAAGTAGCTGGAACTACAGACCCACACCACCACGTCCGGCTAGTTTTTGCGATTTATTGTAGAGACAAGGTCTCACCAGGTTGCCCACACTGGTCTCGAACCCACGGGCTCAGGCAATCCTCTCACCTCGGCCTCCCAAAGTGCTGAGCCACCGCACCCAGCCGACATACACTCTTAATAATCATTACAATTGTCATCTCCATATAGAAGGATGAGAGGATGACCTTTATCATCTACTGCTATATTCTTTAAATTTTTCTGCAATGAGCATATATTACAATAGACGTGCATTTTATGCCAGGATTAGTTTTCAATGGCAGGTTGCGATGTGAAAAATTATGTACAGTCAAAGTTGAATTCATTTAACTGTCCACCAAATACAGTACTCAGACATACATTGATCAACCCAACCAGTAATTCCTGTGGCACTGGGACAAACAGCTGTTTGTTCAACTAAGCATTAGATGAGGTACTCAGCTTGTACTTAAAATTCATGATATAGGAAAAAGAAACATCTTTAAATACTAGAATCACATACATTTAGCTGAATTTGCTTAAGTCAAATGCATTTATAATGCAATCATACTATAGTCATAAAAATCATTAAAAAGTCTATATTAAAACGTATCACTCAAAAAAACTTGTTAAAGAAAGAGAATAACTTTTAATACTCAATCAAAAAACCCTAATTATTCAAGCAGTCATGTAATCCTTTTTTTGTCACCCCAAAAATGCTATGCTATTTGCCAACTATGACACTTATTGAACATAACATAAATAGATTATTATCTTGATCTGTAGGGTATAACTGGACAGAGTTAATGCTCGATGACTACTATTCCCAGTTAGTCTGGATATATATACAGGGACTTACTGAAATTGGTCATCATGGCCAGAATGGGACTGCTCAGATAATGCATGCGGAGCACATGTAAAAATTAGATCACAGAATTTCAGAGATAGACAACACAAGACAGAGAATCCAAGCCAAGCTCTCATTTAACAGATGCAGACTCAGGGAAGCAATGCACAACCCAGAGTTGCCTAGCAAAGTGGGAACCAGAACTCAGGTCTCCTAAGTGTCTATCCTGAGTGTATCCTGAAGCTTCCCTTCTTCAGAGAGAAGAAAACAGAAACAGAGAAGGTGGATGATTGAAAATATGGGGTGGAGGAAACTGACACAGAGCATACAAGCAAATCAGCACACAGTGAAACTCACTAAACAATTGTTTAATAAAGTTTAGGATATGCTAATGACTTGGTTTTTTCAAATAAGAATTTTAAATGTAACATAATACATGTACATTGCAAACATAAATAAATACTAAAATATACAGAGCAAAAATTTTAAATTCCATTCTTCCAGCCCCTGCCAGAAAAAACCACCATTAACCATTATTGACGACTTGAAGAATATTCTTCCACTTATTTTCCTGTATTATATATATATATATATATATATATATACATATATATATATATATATATTTTTTTTTTTTTTTTTGAGTTGGAGTCTCACTCCATCACCCAGTGCAGTGGAGTGAGTGGCACGCTCCCGGCCACCGCAGCCTCGACCTGCTGGGCTCCGGCGATCCTTCTGCCTCAGCCTTCCAAGTAGCTGGAACTACAGACGCGAGCTACCATGCCCAGCTAATTTTTTTTATTTTATTGTAGAGAGGAGGTCTCGCCAAGTTCCCCAGGCGGGTCTCGAACCCGTGGGCTCAGGCAATCCATTCACCTCAGCCTCCCAAAGCGAGGGATTACAGGCTGAGCCACCAAGCCCGGCTATGTTTATATTTTATACAGAAGTTGATTCATAATACATACTATTCTGAGTCTTTTTTTCCTTTAGTAATATATGAGAGACATCATTCTATGTCAGCATATATGGATTGCCTTATATGTTATAATGTCTGAACATTATTTGTCCAATACTTTCATAAAAATGTCTCCCTTGAAGAACAGAATGAAAAAACCTTAAAAAGCACTGTGGGAAAAGATGGAGATTTTATAAACGATGTTGTGAAATTTGGATAGTCATTTGGAAAACTGCAAAATTAGATCTATTCATCATGCTGTGCACTACAATAACTTCCAAGTGAATCAAAGGTTTATATGTAAATACAAGCCAGGCGCAGTGGCTCACGTCTATAATCCCAGCTCTTTGGGAGGCCGAGGTGAGAGGATTACCTGGGCCCATGGGTTCAAGACCAGCCTGGGCAACTTGGCGAGATCTCATCTTTACAATAAATCAAAATATTAGCCGAGCCTTATAGCACATGCCTGTAGTTCAGGCTACTTGGAAGGCTGAAGTGGAAGGATCGCCTCAGCCCAGCAGGTCATGGCTGCGGTGGCCAGGAGTGTGTCACTGCCCTCCAGCCTGGGTGACAGAATGAGACTCCAATTAAAAAAAAAAAATGTAAATACAAAATCATACAGAAGAAAACATGAGTGAAGATACTTAAGTTGGGAAAAGGGAACTTTTCCCTCTCACCATGACATAGGACCCAGAAGCAGTAATGCAAAAATGCATAAATTTGACTACATAAGTGTTTTTCCCATTGATCAGGAAAGAGATAGAAGAGAAGGTAAGAGAGCCTATAGATTAAAAAGACACTTAAGAGATAAGTCAATCCAATGCACTGTATGAGCCTTGTTTGTATCCTGATTCCAACAAGCCAAGAACAAACACATGCACGCATACACACACATAGGCACATGCACACCGTTATAAGACAATCAAGAAATTTTGAAACACGGAGCAAATATTTGAGATTAGAAAGTAATAACTTCTTAAGTAATTTAGTGATATTATAGATTATATTTTTTAAAGAACACATATCTTTCAGTGACACATACTAATAATATTTATGGAGGAAATAAATTTTAGATTTGCTTTAAAATAGTCCAGGGAGTGGGGTGGGAAAAAGCAGTTGGCAACATAGATGAAACAAGAGTGGCCCGTGGATTTAAAAATTGCTGAAGTTGTATAGTAAGTAAATAGCAGCTCATCATACTATTCTCTTCTTTTTTGTATATGCTTACAATTTTTCATATTAAATATTAAAATGTTTAAAGGCCAGTGATATAGTGCCACAATCAACAAATCTTGCCCTGGCTTTAATTCTGCCAATTAATTTGTTGAGCAATCAAAGGCAAATAAAAATTTCTTTGTATAATTACAATTTCTACACTGCCTTATCACCCCAGCAATTTAAGCATATGTTCATCTCCCAGTTAGACACCAAATCTGTAATAACAGGATTTGTTAAGTGTCCTTTTAATCTATAGATAATATCAGGATTTGTTCATCCTCTCTCCCAGTGCCTAGCTTGGAGTAGGATTAGATGGGGGAGTGTTTCTCAAATTTTCCCATGTACAGAGACTTTAATGTTTGCTCAGTACAAATGTGGTCCACTGGTTTTAGATAAAGTAGATATACTAGGCTGGGCATAGTGGCACACGCCTATAATTCCAGCATTTTGGAAGGTCAAGGAATGAGGATTGCTTGAGCCTGGGGGTTCGAGCCCAGCCTAGGCAACATACCAAGACCTCATCTCCACAAAAAATCAAAAAATTAGCTAGGCATGCACACCTCTAGTCCCAGCTACTCAGAAGTCTGAGGTGGGAGGATCACTTGAGCCCAGAATTCGAGGTTAACAATGAACTATAACTATTTACAATAACAAAAACATAAAACCAACTGTGCTGCCCATCAAAACTGGACTGGATTAAAAAAAAAGTGTTACATATACACAATGGAATATTACACAACTATAAAACAGAACAAAATTATGGACTTTGCAGCAACTTGGATGGATTTAGAGTCTATAATACTCAGTAATTTATCACAGAAACAAAGAACTGAGTACCACATGTTCTTACTCATAAGCAGACCCTGAACATTTACCATAATACTATAAGAAAGAGATTGGCAGTAGCCAGAAACTGCCAGGGGAAGTGGGGAGCACATAACATTAATAAGGGTACCTGATTTCAAACCAGGCAAAGTGAGGACCAAAGGTAGGCCCAAACTTTACCTGTACGATGACCACTTATATACCTAATCCTGGATTGTACCCTACATCTTTAAAATAAAATAAATTTTAAAAAAGAAACAATGAGCTAGAATTGCACCACTGCACTCCAGCACTCCAGCCTGGGCAACAGAGCACGACCTCGTCTTTTTTTTTAAAAAAATGGTTAAATAAAGAATTGGTAGACAAGAATAAATGATAAAAATATTTTAAAAGCAATGCTGCCCAAGGATAGACACTGGGCACTGCTAACGGAGGGAGGGAGGGAGGAATGAGGGATGCAAACCCATCCACTGAGTACCTTGCTCACCACTGGGGGGGGCGAAAGGCAGGCTCATCAGAAGTCCAAACCTTGCCTTCACAAAATATACCTATGCTCCAAACCCTCACATAAACTCCCGATTCTAAAATGTAAAAAAGCAATGCTACTAATAATATGCATTTGTATTTATAAATAATAAATATATTTTTAAAATATATAAATACTTAATGCTAACATTAATAGACATATATTATCAGCTATAGAAATGATATCCTTTGCAATCTTTCACCAACGTTGTTGTATCTGGTTCAATGTTCTATAGCTTAAGCCATAGATCATGCTGTCTATCAGGTCTTTATTCCTCTTATAGTTTACTTTCCTCCTCTGTATTTTTACTAAATTAGAAAATCCCAACTCAGAGTTCAGGTCATCAGAAATGGCAGTAAATATTTGGTGTTTCTTTTATATAAATATGGCAAGTCTAGTAAAAAAAAGAAGTGGTTTCTCACTGAATACAATTTTCACCACCCTGTTGGACTCTACACTGAGAGCAATTGTATCTCAAAGACAAAGGGTAAACTATTGCTCAGAGGTGACTTTGAATGCAGACTTTTTCATTCTCATTGGCTAGGGCTCTATAAAGTATTGTTTCTTGTCCTGTTGCAGTAACTGGATGCACTGCATCTTGTTTTTCTTAACTCCTTCCTCTATCAAGTGAAAAAAAAAAAGGTTAACTATTCGTAAACAATGAAGCTCCGAGAAATCAAACCCTTTGCATCACTGTTCAGCCTACTGAAGAAATTCTGATATTGGCCAGGATCGGTGGTTCGGGCTTGAAATCCCGGCACTTTGGGAAACTGAGGAAGGAGAATTGCTTGAGCCCAGGAGCTTGAAACCAGCCTAGGCAACATAGCAAGACTTTGTCTCTACAAATAAACAGAAAATTAGCCGGGCATGGTGGTGTGTGCCAGTAGTCTCAGCTACTGAGGAGGCTGAGACAGAAAGATCTCCTGAGCCCAGGAGGTTGAAACTGTGGTGAGCCATATGGTATGCCACCGCACTCCAGCCTGGGCAACAGAGTGAGACTCCAAGACCCCGACTCAAAAATTTAAAAAAGAAAAGGAATCCTGATATCTTATCCTGAGTGTTCATCATAGAGACATTTTGTTACTATGTGAGTTTAGACCCTAGTTTACACTATTCAAGACACTAATTTATGAATTAAGGCAAAAACAGCATTATGAAAAAATTTTTAATTCTTTTTGTTTAACAGATAGGGTCTCACTCTGTCACCTAGACTAAAGCTCAGTGGCGCTATGACAGCCTTGAACTCCTGGGCTCAAGCAATTCTTCCTCAGCCTCCCGAGTAGATGGGACTACAGGCATGTGCCACCACACCCGGCCAATTTTTTATTTTTATTTTTTAGAGACAAGGTTTCACTGTTGCTCAGGCTTGCCGTGAACTCCTGGCCTCAAGCAATCCTCCTGCCTCAGTCTCCCAAAGTACTAGGATTGCAAATGTGAGTTACCACACCGGGCCAAAAATTTCATCCCCATTTAAAAACAAGAGTATCCCACTCCCACCCAAAACAGTACCCTCCATCCACTGCAGAAAAGCAGAGTGTTGCTCTAACTGCCTGTTTCTCCAGTTAGCATGCAGAAAAGATGTTCACACAGAGGTCATAAATTGTTCTTATTCACAATTCTCAGTATTTCCATCAGTGTTAAATCAAGATTAGGAGGCATATAGTTAAGTGCCAATTATTCTTTGTGAGGAAGCATTTTGTGGTTTGACACCCGAAAGTCACATCTTTGATTAGTGTGACAAAGCTCTTTCTTGGTGTAAATTTGCTGGTGCTTCATCAATATTTTTCTCAATAACCCTACTTAAGTCTATATCATGACTCACAAAGTATTATAGATTAAATTCTTTTTTAATTTTATTTTAAAGATGTGGGGTACAATTCAGGGTTAGGTATACAAACGCTGATTATGCAGGTACCCTTGTTGATGAGATGTGCCCCTCCCTCCCCTAGCAGTTTCCCTCAACTGCCAATCCCAGCCCCCCTCCCCTGGCAGTTTCCCACTACTGCCAATCCCTTTCTTATAGTATTATGATAATTGTTCAGGTCCGTTTATGAGTGAGAACATATGGTACTCTTTGTTTCTGTGATAGATCACTGAGTATGACAGACTCTAAATCCATCCAAGTTGCTGTGAAGTCCATACGTTTGTCCTTCTTTATGGCTGCATAATATTCCATTGTGTAAATGTATCACATTTTTTTTATCCAATACAGCTTCAATGGGCAGCATGGTTGGTTCCATGTTTTTGCTAGTGTGAATAGAGCTGCAACAAACATGCATGTACAGGTATCTCTTTGGTAGAATGGCTTGAGTTCCTCTGGGTATATTCCGAATAGGGGGATTCCTAGGTCAGATGGAAAGTCAATTCCTAGTTCTTTCAGAAATTGCAACACTGTCTGCCAAAAAGGTTGCACTCGTTTACATTCCCACCAGCAGTGTAGAAGTGTCCCTTTATCTCCACATCCTTGTCAGCATCTGCTGTTTTTTTTAATTATGGCCATTCATATTAGGTTTAGGTGGTATCTCAATGTGGTTTTGATTTGTGTTGCTCTGGCAGTTTCCCTCAACTGCCAATGCCACCCCCCCCTCCACAGGCCGTTTCCCACAACAGCCAATTCCGTTCTTATAGTATTATGATAATTGTTCAAGGTCCGCTTATGAGTGAAAACATATGGTACTCTGTTCTTTGTTTCTGTGATAGATCACTTAATATGATTGACTCTAAGTTCATCCAGGTTGCTGCAAAGTCCATATATTTGTCCTTTATGTCTGCATAATATTCCATTGTATATGTGTACCACATTTTTTTGTCCAGTCCAGCTTCTATGGGCAGCATGGTTAGCTCCATGTTTTGCTATTGTTACAGATCTATTCATCATGCTGTACACTACAATAACTTCCAAGTGGATCAAAGGTTTATATGTAAAAACAAGCCAGGTGCGGTGGCTCATGCCTATAATCCCAGCTCTTTGGGAGACCGAGGTGAGAGAATTGCCTGAGCCCACGGGTTTGAGACCAGCCTGAGCAACTTGGCAAGACCTTATCCCTACAATAAATAAAATTAAAAAAAATTAGCCGGGCATGACAGCACATGCTTGTAGTTCCAGATACTTGGAAGACTAAGGCAGAAGGATCACCTGAGCCCAGCAGGTTGATGCTGCGGTAGCCATGAGCGTGCCAGCCTGGGTGACAGAGTGAGACTCCAACTCAAAAAAACCCAAAACTCTTCTCTTGCAACATGTGACTTCAGTGATAAACACAACAAAACGTCACTGTGCACATGTTCATATACATTCCACATACCACAGTGATTCTCCCTCTGCACCTGTAGGAGGCTGACAGGTGGACCCCAAAAGTACCAGGTTCTAATCCCCAGAACTTGATATAGGAAAGTTTTTTGCAGATGAGATTAAATGAAAGATATTGAGATGGGATTCTTTGGGGGGCCCTAAATGCCATCACAAATGTGATATGACAGACAAAAAGAGTTCTGAGACACAGAGGAAATGGTGATGTGAAGATGGAGACAGAGATGTGAGTGATGCGGCTACACACTGAGGAAAGCAAGTGATGCTTGCAAATGATACAAAAATGTTGATGATCTTTTGTCACTGATCTGCCACCAGAAGCTGAAAGAGGCAAGCCTGTGTGAAAGCATGACCCTGCCAACAGCCTAATTTCAGCCCAGGGCATCTGATTCTGGACTTCTAACCTCCAGAACAGCTTGCGATATTTTTTTACAGCAGCCTCAGGAAACTAATATCAGTACAACTGCTCAGTGATTTTATCCAAAAGTAAAGTCAAGTATCTCCCAGAACTCTGAAGCACTGGCAACTGCTCCTTCACATTTACACTATTCATATCATCTGGCAACAGAGGATACTCTATCAGCAGAGCTTTCTGTTTCATGCACTTCGAGACAAGTTTTCGCTGTATGTAATGCTCGTTGTTAACTCTCAGGTTGATTTTTTTTAGTAACATAAGTGATAAAAGTTATCAGTTTTTCATAAGAAAAACTTTTCCTGTTATTATTATTATTTTTATATTTTAAAGATGTGGGGCACAATTCAGGATTAGGTACATAAGGGGTCATCATACAGTTGAAGTCTGGGCCTCCCATTGATCCTCACTTTGCCTGGTTTGGGATTAGGTACCCTTATTAACGCTATGTTGCCCCTCTCCATTCCCTGGCAGTGTCCCACTACTGCCAATCCCTTTCTTGTAGTACTATGATAAATGTTTGGGGTCCACTTATGCGTGAAAACATGTGGCACTCAGTTATTTGTTTCTGTGATAAATCACTGAGTATGAAAGACTCTAAGTCCATCCAAGTTGCTGCAAAGTCCATAAGTTTGTCCTTTATAACTGCATAACATTCCACTGTGTATATGCACCACATTTTGTTCTTAAAAAGTCCACTTTCAATGGGCAGCATGGTTGGTTCCATGTTTTTGCTATTGTGAATAGTGCTGCAATCAACATGCGTGCACAGATATCTTTTTTGTAGAACGATTTTCATTCCTTCAGGTATATTCCCAGAAGGGGGATTGCTGGGCCATATGGAAGGTCAATTTTTAGATCTTTTAGAAATCACTGCACTTTTTCCCACAGAGGTTCTATTAATTTACACTGCCACCAAAAATGTAGAAGAGTACCCTTTTCTCCTCATCCTCTCCAGTATCTGTTGTTTTCTGAGTTATGGATGATGGCCATTCTGACTGGAGTTAGGTGATATCTCAGTGTGGTTTTGATTTGCATTTCTTTGATGATTAGTGAGGCAGAGCATTTTTTCATGTATCTGTTGGCTGTTCATATGTCTTCTTTTGAGAGGTGTCTATTCATATCTTTTGCCCACTTTTTAATAGGGCTGTTTGTTTTTTTCCTTTCAGCACGTTTGAGTTCCTTCAGATCCCAGATGTTAGGCCTTTGTCAGATATACAGTTGGCAGATATTTTTTCCCATTCTGTGGGCTGTCTCCCTACTCTCTTGATGGTTTCTTTTGCTTTGCAGAAGATTTTCAGTTTAATGAGGTCCCACTTGTCTATCTTATCTCTATGGCATGGGCACTTGGAGTTTTGATCAGGATTGGTTGTCTATTCCAATTTCTGTAAGGGTGTTTCCTGCATTCTCTAAGATTCTTATAGTTTGAGGTTTCACGTTTAGGTGAAACCTAAACGTGCCCTGAGACTTTGCCAAAGTCCTTTATCAGTGCAAGAAAAAAATTTTATGAAATTGGTTTGTGGAAGAAAACTTAATTGGTTTATAAGAGATCATTATAGTTTGCATAAAAGTTATATAAAAACATCAATAATTTTATGTCACTATGAAAAAAATTCTTTACAGACTATGCACTGGACTAGGGGTGAATGGATCAACAATTCATCAAAAGCCAGTGTTTAGATATTTATCAATCTGCCTCCTTTATGAAATCATTTTTTCATCTGCTTGTACAAAATCAATAAGTGAACAGATTCAATTGTCCTAAATTATAGATATTCACATTCTGGTTTTGCCTGGAAAAAAAACTGTTGTACCCTATTCATGTCTAAAACTTTATTATGAATTGTAGCATTAATTATTTTAACTTTTTACTTTAAAACCTACTAGGATGACCAAGGAGCTCGCACCTGTAATCCTAGCAATTTGGGAAGCTGAGGCAGGAGGATTGCTTGAGCCCAGGAGTTCGAGACCAGCCTAGGCAACATAGCAAGACCTTGTCTCTACAAAAAAAAATTTTTTGTCCCTCCTCCCCCCCAAAAAAATTTTTAAAAATTAGCCAGGCATAGTGCTAAGCACCTGAAGTCCCAGATACTTGGGAGGCTGAGGTGGAAGGATAACCTGGGCCCAGGAGGTCTAAGTTGTGGTAAGCCATGACCATGTCACTGCACGCCAGCCTGGGCAACAGAGTGAGACCCCAATTCAAAAAAATGAAAAAACTAGAATTGTTGCAAATACTTGTATATAGTTTAATATTCACACTCGCTACAACAGAGCAGCTCTGCCACTAGTTTTTTCACACAAATAAATTTTGCATCTACACATGCATTAGCAGACATAAACAAGAACGTCCTGATAGCATGATTTGTAAAAGTAAACCAACTGAAAACAAGTCAACCAGAATTTTCACTACCAATGGAACAGATAAATTAATTATAGTCTAGTCACAAGTTCAGTCTATTGTACAAACATGTTCATCAGTAAAAGTAAATACAGCCTGGTTGACAGAGTAAGAATCTGACTCAAAAAAAAAAAGAAAAGAAAAGAAAGTAAATGAATCAGAACTAAGTCCAGCAACATGGATGAATCTCAAAAACATATTGAGCATCTGAAACAAGTCACAGAAAAATATATATGGTTTCATTTATATAAAGTAGAAAAACAAGCCAGGCTCGGTGGCTCAGCCTGTAATCCCGTGCCTTTGGGAGGCTGGGGTGAGTGGATTGCCTGAGCCCGCAGGTTCGAGACCCACCTGGGCAAGTGAGACCTCATCTCTACAATAAATCAAAAAATTAGCCGGGCGTGGTAGCGCGCGCCTGTAGTTCCAGCTACTTGGAAGATTGAAACGGAAGAATCGCCGGAGCCCAGCAGGTTGAGGCTGCGGTGGCCGGGAGCGGCCACTGCACTCCAGTCTGGGCGACAGAGTGAGACTCCAACTCAAAAAAAAAAGAAAAACAGGTAAAAGTAAGCAATAAGTCGCTTGGTGATACATACACAGGAGATAAAATTGGAACAAAAAGAAAGGTAATTAAAGACACAAAAGTTAGGAACATGGTTAGGAAGGGAGGAAGGTGCCATTGGGGTGTAGCAGGAATCTCCACAGAGAGAGATGGGACACTGAGGCCACTTTGCCAGGGAACAGCATTTATTTGTGTCGGCACCAGCTCAGCGGATTTGTATCCAAAGGTTGAGCCCCGAGTGCAAGGGGGCATTGCCTTTTATATACTTTTAGCATCCTTGTGTCTCCAATAAGGCTTACAAATTAGTAACATACTGGCTAATTGGGTATTTCATAGCTCAAGTTTACAGCAGAGTTATACACGTGCACTACAGATTGGGGCCACATTCCTTTTTCATATGTATCATCCAAGAAAGTTTTTACCTTGTGGTATTAGAAGAACTTTTTCATTGTCTGGGGAAGGCTTTTATTTTACTGTACTAAGGGAGTGTGTCCTACTCTGTCGTGGGAAGGCCTTCACCTTATGAGGCTTGGGGGAGGACTCCCTGCCTCCTTCCCCCTTTGATGCTCAAATCCCTTTCTAGGGTTATAAAGCATCACTCTGGTTTAAAGGTTTGTACTTTCATAACAGCACTACATGTGTTGCTGTTTTTCTTTCAACCATGGCCTCAATGAGGCTGGAGATAGACCTTATAACTAAGGGACCAAGACAGGGAAGGATTAGATAAATTCCCAACATCATGAGTACAATGCCTATGAGGGTTTTAAATCCTCCAAAAGTTGAGAACCAACCTCCAAACAGTTTTTTGGGGTCCCAGCCTTTTCAGGTTTGGACTGGGACATGAGCAAGCTTTTTTATTCGATTGGTGACTTCCTCTATGACCTTTTTCTTATCATCTATTTGTAAGCAGCAGTTGCTTAAGTTAAACTTTTCACAAACCCCTCCTTCAGAAGCAAGCAAGCAATCTAAAGCTAAGCGGTTTTGATAAATGGCATTGTGCATCTTAGTTTGCTGTTTGGCTAATATGTTAATGGCCTTTGTAGTTTTATTAGTTATAATTTTAACAACCACCTGTAATTGATTTATGCAGTTTAGCATGTAAATGGGGATCCGATCGGCCCAAGATCCATCCTGTGCCCAGGTGGTTGGGCCATAGTATTGGATAATACGCTCCAGGGGCCATTTATTATTTTTTCGGTCTCCAATTTGTAGAGTATGTCGCTTTCTTTGGGTGTTTCAGGTTTTATATATTTGGACTCCCAACTATTTTCCCCTTGCAAGTGGGAGTAGGAAAAAGGAAGACTGAATAGACCCTACCACACCAGCTCCTGTCCAGTCTGAAGGAAGTACAGTGTAGGCTATTTCCCCAAAGATCCAATATAGTCCATTTGGGGCCCGCCATCTGATGTTTGTGTCAACAGCATTCCATGCCTGTCAGAAGTGGGGGAAGTTAGACAAAGGGTGAGAGTTTGGTTCAGGAGGGTCTGGGGACCCCCACCACTGACTCTTGTTAGTCGTGGCATTATAATACCTTTGGCCTAAGCATGTCAGACTTTTAACAGGAGTGTTAAACTTCATTTCCCATCAGGCAAGGCAATTTTTTCCTATAATTGAGGTTTTAAGTAGCCAAATTCCATTGGCAGGGCTAAGATACCCTGTTTTATTGTGGAGCTCATGGGGTTTTAGTTTTCTAGTTTCCCATGGCCATTGATCTCCCATATTTGTTTCCCCACATACAAAACAAGAGGAGATCTTTAGAGACATGAGCAATCGTTTTTGTCAAGGTTAGGAACAGATTTTTAGTC
>CAUYQG010246063.1:0-11383 GCA_963574415.1 Tarsius wallacei | reverse complement strand
ATCCTCCCATCTCGGCCTCCCAGAGTGCTGGGATTACAGCTGTAAACCACCATGCCCAGCCTACTTTGCTTTCTTTAAAAGAAAGAGTTTAGCACCAGTTGGATCAGTGATACCCTTATGATCAAATTAAAGTCCCTTACTGGTTAAAAAGGTTAAGCAGTGTTGTTCTGGATGGGACATCTGTTTTTCTCAATTGGTTAATCTGTTGATTTGTTGTGTGGCTGGACTTGCTATCTCCTTCCTTTCTGTAGAGCTCTTGTGATGAGGGTGTGTTCCTAGAACAATCAGGGCCACACTGTCTTTTTGGAGGGATATGAGTTGCTGTGCTTCCTCAGTAGAACCTCCGACAGCGTAAAAAAGCTTTGACATTTTTTTTCTGACGAACTAAATTGAGATGTTGAGACACACTTAAAGCTGTGGTCAACTACAACGAGAAACAATCCATTCCAAGGTTATTTTGAATTTAAGGACATTTTTTCCATATAAGCTTATGGATAAGATTTTTTGTATATGCTAATGTATTTCTGAACATTTTTTGAAGTTGTAATAGTTTCGTTTATGTTCGAATGTATCCTTTGTGTTTCAGACTAGGCCAACTAATACTGTGTTCCCATTCCAGGAAAAACTATCTCTTTGGACTTTAATTAAGAGCTATTTAAATAATAAGTAGATTAATGAACTTATTAGTGGTGGGAGTTAAACTTTTCAAAAAACAAAGCCTTTTTTTTCCTGATTATCAAAGTAAAGTGTCATATAATAAGAGGCAAATAAAACATAATGGTCAGCCGGGCTCAGTGGCTCAGCCTGTAATCCCGCGCTTTGGGAGGCTGAGGCGAGTGGATTGCCTGAGCCTGTGGGTTCGAGACCCACCTGGGCAACTTGGCGAGATCTCATCTCTACAATAAATCAAAAAAAAAATCAGCTGGGCATGGTAGCGCGTGCCTGTAATTCCGGCTACTCGGAAGGCTGAGGCGGAAGGATCACCGGAGCCCAGCAGGTCGAGGCTGCCAGTCTGGGTGACAGAGTGAGACTCCAACTCAAAAACAACAACAACAACAACAAAAACATAATGGTCAAGGAAATTGCCAGTAATCCTACCATCTAGAGAAAACTTTCAGTATTTTTGTTGTACCATGGTGTTTCTTTCCCGTTGCTATGTGTTTCCTTTGCTTGCATTTTTACTGTGTGCTGCCTGCAGCGTTGAGTAAGCTGAGACACACGGTCTTGGACCTCAGTGAGTGTTACTGCTGCCCAGAAGGAGGACAGATATGTCAAAGGATTGCTTCAGCTTGATGTGCTGGGTTCTGAGGCAGAGACAGGCAAAGAAGAGTTTGGAGAATTCCTAGACAATGTGAAATCTGAGGATGTTTGTGAATTCTGTGTTTATTAGACTTTATAGCTTGTTATTTAGGTTGGCAACATTAGCATTTTATACTTTTGGATCCTCTTTGGCATATTTTTAATCGCCAAAATTCTGTTTCTTTTGGTCTTTGGGGTTTATTTTAAATTGCTCTGGAGCCCCACTACTCCAAATGTCAGATTTCTTTATGAATGGCATTAATGGGATGAGTGTAATTCAGTTAAAGATGCATAATATAGATCGCCCTAACAGCTCACCCCAAGTTTATATATTTATTTATTTTTGTAATGAACAAGTTAGCATTACCATTACCAGATTACGAGAGTGTTTAGGGACTTTGTGTTTTGTTTTGTTTGAACATTTTTGCTAGGTTGATAGCTGAGAAGTAGCATGTCTTTTGAATTTGATATTACTTGTTACTATTGAGCTTGGATTTTTTATTTAAAGAATTTTTGGTCTGTTTTTCCCTTTGGGATTTGTCTCATTCTGTTGCGGATGTTTCAGGTCAGCCCGGCTCGGAGGGTGTCGGCGCCGTGGGACCGCCCAGCGCGAGAGTCGTCCAGGGGCTGGTGAGCCTAGCCCCGGAAGCGTCGGCCCCAGGGGGGCAAGCCAAGCCCTGAGTGCTGCCGTGCGGCGGGCCGGAGCCTAGCCCCCGGGCGTCTCGGCTCGGAGTCTCGCCTTCCCCGCAGCCTCCTGGCCCGCCGGCCGCGTCCGGCCCGCAGCCTCTGGGGTGCGCGTCTCCTCGCCTCCACGACCTCGGCAGCCTGCGGGTCGCGGCGCTGCGGTCGCGGTTCTCGTCGCGGCCGGGAAGGAGGGCGGACGCGCGGCCGGAAGGTGGGAAGGCAGGATTTGCGGGGAGGGAAGCGCCCACCGGGGAGGGCACCCGAAGGGGTTGCCGTCGCGGGGACCTGGTGCTTACGGAGCGCGAGCTGTAGCCCTCCGGACGGGTCAGTGCTGCGGACCGTCGGCAGGAGGGGGGGGCCGCATGGCGAGCTGATTGGCTGCTTTTCTTCTTTTTTGAGCGGGAGTCTCACTCTTGCCCAGACTGGAGTGCAGTGGCCGCTCGGGCCACCACGGCCTCGACCTGCCGGCTCCGGCGATCCTTCCGCCTCCGCCTTCCGAGTAGCCGGAACGACAGGCGCGCGCTGCCACGCCCGGCTGATTTTTGGATTTATTGTAGAGATGAGGGCTCGCCAAGCTGCCCGGGCGGGTCTCGAACCCGCGGGCTCAGGCCATCCCCTCACCTCGGCTCCCAAGGCGCAGGACGACAGGCTGAGCCACCGAGCCTGGCTGATTGGCTGCTTTTCGGTCCCAGCAGTGAGTACTTAAGCTCTAGCCTGAGCGGTTCGCAGGGAGCTTGTTTGCCAGCTGAGCCTGAGAGGCCTGCCGGGAGGTCGCTACGTTGTTACCAGAGGACCCGCCTGTCTGCCTAGTCTTTCCCTAGCTAACTCCTGTCTCAATCCTTTGTCCATTTGTTTATTTGGTATTTATTTATTTATTTTAGTTTGCTCGAGCTCTCTATAACTATGCAATATACTTATCACATTCACAAATACTTAAGTGTTCGCTTTAAAATTTTTTATTTTATAGACAACAGTTTGATGACTTATGTGGTTGCTTACTTTTGTGTCCTTCTGGAAAACTCAGAGGCAGGTACAAGCTCATAAGGTGGCATCCACTGAAGGAGATTTTGTGACCATTTCCCCTAGTTGCCAATAGCTCCAAGTGTGGTTTTGTGATTCAAAGATAAAATTTAGAGTTTCTAGAGAAGTGGAACGGTAATGTCTTAGACCATTTTCTCCGTCACTTCTTTTAGATAGCTTTTTGGCAGGAGCTAGATAAAAGGTAATTGAGATTGTACTCGAGTAGATTTCATACTGAGCAGATGCCATTGAGATACTGTGATGGAAATTGAGGATTCTGACCATAGTTCTCTTCTGAACATATCTGTAGCAAAGTTAGAATTTTCCTAGTTTTCTCACTATTGTATCTGAGTTCTCCAGAGAAACAGAACCAATGGGATTTATTTATTTGGAATTGGCTCATAAGATTATGGAGGCTGACAAGTCCCAAGATCCATAAGGTGATTTGGCAAGATAGAGATGTAGAATTGTTGATGGTATAGTTCTAGTCTGAAGGCTGACAAGTTTGAGACTCCGCATGCTTCAGTTCAAGTCTGAAGGTTGGAAAAAGCCAATATTTTACTTCAAAGGCTGTCTTCTCTTAGGAGACAATTAGCTGTTTTGTTGTATTCAACACTTCAACTGATTAGATAAAATAAAGCCTGCCCACATTATGGAGGGCACTCTGCTTTATCCAGTGTAACAATTTAAATGTTAATCCCATCTAAACACATCCTCACAGAAATAATATTTTACCAAATGTCTGGGTAAATGGTCTAATGGACACGTAAAATTAGCCATCATGTCTATTTGTCATTGTTCACAAGTTCTGTACCATACAGGTAACAGATCACCTTGTTCTAGAAGATGAAACCTAAAACAGTTGTTGACACTTACATCTGTAATTCTTTGAAAACCTCAGTAACACTCTTGCGAATTGTCAGATTCTGAACAGCATGACTTGCTAGCCTTTCCTACATAAAGGAATGAGTTAACATGCTAGCTGGAGTTACTTATTATGGGTATTTTCTAATGAGAATGCTTTTTGCCTCTAAATCAGGGATCTGCAAACTATGGCCCACAGGTCAAATCAGATTTGACTTGTCAGCTGTTTCTGTAAATAAAGTTTTATTGCAGCATAGCCACATCTATTCTATTGTCTACAGCTGATTTATACTACAGTGACAGAGTTGGGTAGTTGAAATAGAGATTGAATGGCCCACAGAGCTGAAAATATTTACTGTCTGACCCGTTACAGAAGAAGTTTTGTTGAACCATTCTTCCTGTCGGTAGTTAACTATTCAAGACTAATGATTGAAGATTTTCTTACCTTTGATAATAACACCATAGCATTAGTATATACAGTAAGGGTTTCCCTCTCATTACTGGTGTGTATGTGAGAGAGAGAGATTATGTCCTTTTAATCTGCAAACGGTTTCCTTGGCCAAGATTTGTCAATAAATGGGGTAGGGGTGAGTTGTGGGATAAAATGCAACATTATTTTATACTGCTCAAAGTAGTTATGTTGTCTGTAAGAACAAGGGTTTTGACGTTAGTGGTTTCATGCTGCTTTTGTAAAAATTGACATTAGGAATCTATTGGATTTATATATCTTGATCTATGGCTGGTTTCTTTTTTAAAAAATTATTATTTATTATAGAGATGTGGGGTACATTCAGGGTTAGGTATGTAAACATTGTTCATGCAGGTACCCTTGTGGATGAGGTATGCCTCTCCTTCCCCAAGCAATTTCCCTCGACTGCCAATCCCACCCCCCCTCTCCTGACAGTTTTCCACTACTGTCAATCTCTTTCTTATATATAGCTGATTTCTAATCTCAGAATCAGATGTAAATGTAATCTGCAAATCAGTATACATAATTTTCAGCATTTTCCCTTCATAAACTGATAGAATTAAATAATAATAATAATAATAATAGCCAATGACGAAGTAAATGTTCCTGAAATGTATTTTTTCCTTTAGTAAAATATAGTCAATGTAAGCTTTTAGGTGTGGAGCTCCCTGAAAGCTTTTCTCCCGTGTATGTAAATATACAAACTCTTTTCCAACTATGGGATCATACTGCATAGACAGCTATGTAAGTGGATTCTCTCATACTTAATATATTCTGGATGTTCTTTCATGTTAAAAAATAGATTAGTAAAATTATTTTTAGCATTTAAACTTTATCAACTAATTTACAGATATATATTTTTGTTTCTAGGCATTTACTTTATTTTAAGCAGTTCTGTCAGGAATTTCCTTGTGCTTAAGTTTATTTATACGTATCTGATATTTCTTTAGGATACATTACCATTGGAAGGTCATGACTGTGTTAAAATTTGCATTCCTGTTCCCAGATATCTAAAGGTTGCACCAGTTTAAAGGCCACAAGATGAACATTCTTCTTCTTTGGTGACATCAGTCTTCCAAATATTTGTCCATTTGATAATTTGAAATATCCAGAAACTCTGTTGTCTTTTTCATTTCTCATTATTAGTGAGATTTGACATTTTAAAAATCTTAATTTTTCCATTTACATGTACTCAAGCCTATTAATTTATTTCTGGGTATTACTAAAAAAGTATATATCCGACTAACAGATTTGCACTTGGGAGAAAAAGTAGTGGGCTGGTTACCATTTTTGGTAACGGTTTAGACAGGACGTTGAGTTCATTTAGATGGGATATGTTATTTGATAGAAGAAAACATTTTGGTTTAGATTATAGATCAGAGTTAGAACAGATCTGGTGACAGAACACTTTCATCTGGTGCTTCAGTGTGAGGGTTTTTAATCACTTGAATTAAAATAATTTTGAGAGTGGCCCAGAATCTACAAAGCTTTAAGTGACTGTTCTAGGCTTCAGAGCTGGTAAAAAGTGTCTTGGGCCAATATTCTTCAGTTTTGAATGGTTAATTTAAGTGTATGTGGCTTTTAAGTTTGCTAATATACTTTATATATCTGTAAAACCCAAATTTAATTTATAATTATATTTAAATAAATTTTAAAATAATATTAATGTGGCATTATGTTTTATGAAAACTGAATCATTAATGTTGGGATTAATGTGATAGAAGTAGCTTCAGGTCTGGTTTTATTATTAATTTGTTCACATGTTTTGATTTGAATATTAATATAGAGAATGACTATTACTAAAAGTGTGGTTAAAAAAATGGTGTAATTAATTTTATGCACACGTTTGTTGTTTTGTGATCTGTTTAAACTGCCAGGAGGCATTCCTTGCAAGCCAATTTCAATAGGGTGTCACTTGATAATTCTGTAAAGCTGTCTTGTTTCAAATAATGATAAATGCCCAGTGATGTCATTTGCTCTTTACTTAGAAGTGACTGCTACTGCAAACATAAAACACAATTGGGGCACTGAAATTATGTGATAAATCTGTTTTAAGGTAGCCATACAGATATAGCACCATTGAAATTATGTGGAAATAATGTTTAAGATAGCTATTCATAATCTGTGAGATGCTTATTAATTTTTTAAGGATTACCATGGAAACAAAAGCCTAAAATTTGTGTAGGGAATGTGTTAACTTTTTTATGAGTAAGTCTATTGGCCCCAATTTGAGAATCAGTATTAGGAATCAGTAAAGATTTGTACTTCTACATCTTTTGTATCAAATTCAAAAGATTTAAAATTATTTTTTCTGTTACAGTACTATAACAATTTCCAGATGCTTAGTCTTTATTTCTGCATCTAACTTGTAACAGATAGTTCAGACTGATACTGGCCCATGGATAACCTTTGAGTAGCATTGTACTAGACAGTAAAATAATGACCATGTTAAGTGATGGGTAAAACAGAAAAAAGGTAAATAAAAGTTAAGTAAAAAAGAATAAGTAAAAACAAACATTGAGAGAACATTGAAAAGCCTTAAATTAGCTAAAAAATATTTAATGTAACTCAGAAGGGCAAACTGCACTAAGAGTAGGAAATGGCTGTGCTATTAAATTTTTATCAGAAGATAATTAAATAGAAATTTAATTAAAATAATGTAAAATAAATTTAAGTTTTTTTTTTTTTGAATTGGCGTCTCACTCTGTCGCCCAGGCTGGAGAGTATAGTGGCATGCTCACAGCCACTGCAGCATCGACCTGCTGGGCTCAGGCGATCCTTGTGCCTCAGCCTTCCTACAGGCGCACGCCACCATGCCTGGCTAATTTTTTGATTTATTGTAGAGATGAGGTCTTGCTAAGTTGCCCGGGCTGGTCTCGAACCTGTGAGCTCAGGCAGTCCTCTCACCTCAGCCTCCCAAAGTGCTGGGAATTTTAGGTGTGAACCACTGCATCTGGCCTTGATTTTAAGTTTTAAGTGAAAATTGATTGTAGAAAAAATTGAATGTTTAGTAGATATATAGTCTGTAATAGAAAAAATTGTTTTGATCTTTCATGTGCATATTCTATTTATATTGTCATGCATTATGACTGAATTAGGTTTTCCTTGAGCCTGAATCCTTAGCTAATGCTTGTATGTGGAATAACAGACTAATATGCCAGAGCAGAGTACTGACAATTGAACATACATAGATAGATTTAACATTTTAATAACATAACAGTACACATTTAAAAGTTAAATACCCAGAAGTAGAAAACAGTTCTTCAGCCAGAGGGCGCTGTGAAATCTACATTGAATTGATGTATAGAAGTTTATTTGATGAATTTCATGGATCTTTTAAAATTATTTTGGGCAGAAAATAACCCTTTATACCTTATGCGTATTTTTTATGAGGGAAAAAACCACTTTTGCCTACTGAGATGTTACATGTGTGTTAACTGCTGCATATTTGCCTTTGTAGGCCCAGACTACTCATCATCATGGCTACCTGGTAATGAGTCATTGTGGCAGGCCACAGCTGTTCCATCTCACCATCGAAATAACCATATCAGGAGACATAGTATAACTTCTGATAGTGGAGACACCGGCATTGGAACTTCCTGTTCTGACAGTGTGGAAGGTGAGGTAAAATTTGTGTTGTTTAAATGTGCGTCTTGGGAGAATGGTTGTGATAATGTTTTATTGTTTCAAACTAAAAAGTACAAAGTAGCATTTGAATATTTTGTAATGTTCTATGTGTGTGTGTGTGTGTGTGTATATATACATACACACACATACACACATATATATATATATAAAATTGTCCTTCTGGTCATATTACCATTTTTCCTAAATCTTTTAAACTGAATTTTTGTGTGTGTGTGTGTGTGTCACGGTCTCGCTCTATCACCCAGGCTGGAGTACAGCGGCACAATCATGGTTTATTGCAGCTTTGATCTCCTGGACTTAGGCAGTCTTTCCGCCTCAGCCTCCTGAGTAGCTGGGACTATAGGCGTGTGCACCTGTTCATGGCTAATTGTTTTATTTTGTAGAGTTGAGGTTTTGCTTTGTTGCCCAGGCTGGTCTCAAACTCCTGGGCTCAAGCAATCCTCTTGCCTCAACCTCCCAAGTACTGGGTTTACAAGTGCGAGCCAATGTACTTGGCCCTTAACTACACGTTTTTATTTTGAGAGAATTACAGCTTTACATGCAGTTTTAAGAAATAACGTGGAGAGATCTCATATACCCTGTATTCATTTTCCTCCCATGGTGATACCTTGCAAACTGCAGTGCAGTTTCACAAAGGGTGTTGACATTGATAGAACTGAGATGAAGAACATTTCCAAATACGTCATGCTGCCTGCCTACACCCCCTTCTCTCTCTCCCCTCCCAGCTCCCCCTCAAATCTTGGAAACCACTCATCTGGTCTCCGTTCCATACTTTTGTCATTTCAAGAATGCTTTGTAAGTGAAACCATACAGTACGTAACCTTTTGGAATTTTTCTCTGGACATTTATTGACGTTGCGTGTATTGACAGTTGATTCTTTTTATTGATGAATAGTATTCAGCAGTTGTGGCAATGGAGAGACCACACTTTGTTTAATCATCTACCCACTGAACAACATTTGGGTTGTTTCCAGTTTTTGACTGTTGTGAATAAAGCTGCTGTCAACATATGTGTACAGGTTTTGGGATGAACATGTGTCTGGGGTGGGTAGATTTTTCTGGGGTGGGTAGATGCCCAAGAGGCTTTCTAGTAATTGCATGTGTAGGTTTTAAAGGAACCATCACATTGTTTTCTAGAGTTGACTGTATCATTTTCATCAGCAATGAATGTATGTGACCCAGGTTTCTCTTTATCCTGTCTAGCATATGGTGTTTTAAAAATTTTAGCCATTCTGATAGTATAGTGAGATCTCATTTTTTGAATAGAATTTAATTTTTTAGACAAGTTTTTTTTTTTTTTTAGCAGCACAAAAATTCATTGGAAGGTACAGAGATTTCCCGTAAGAGGAGGGACACCCCCCTAAAACTAGAATTATCTTTTGGAGGGCAGGTCCCCTGTAGTACACTTGGAATTTGTGCCTCTGGATCAAATGGTCAGCCAAAGTTTTTATCTGGAACTTTCGAGAAGATTGCATCACTATTTGTGGGAGAAATGACCTACGGTGTGGCAAACAGGCGACACTGGTCTTCCCCCTGCCCACACTGCGCTGAGGGTTTTGACCCAAATGGCAGACCCCAGGTCCCACCCTCCCTGTTCACCTGACCTCATCCTGACTGACTTTTTGTTGTTTCCCTGATGAAAAAAGATCTCAGAGGGAAACGTTTTGCCAGTGTAGAACAGGTGAAACAAAAAGTGGCATAAGCACTAAACGGCATCAACATTGATGAGTTCAAAACTGTTTTGAGCAGTGGGAAAATTGCTTGGATGGGTGTATTGCATCAGACAGAGAGTACTTTGAAGATGACTGAAATTTAAGCATATGCACAATTTTTAATAAATACATTTTCGGGTTTTTTGGGTCCCCCGTCATATGCCTCTTGTCCCCACACGTGTACAGCCTTCCCCAATATCATCATTTTTCACCCGACATAGTAAGTACATTTGTTACAGTTGATGAATCCGCATTGACACATTACCACCCAGTGTCCATATATCAGGATTCACTTTTGGTTTTGGATATTCTATGGGTTTGACTTCAGTCACTTAGTGTTTTGCACTTAAATATCCTCCATGTCTTTTCGTGGAATGATGGCTCATTTGCCTTTAGTGCTGAACAAAATTCCATTGTCTGGAATATACCCCAGTTTATCTATCTGTTCACTTTACTGAAGGGCTTCTTGATTGCTTCCAAGTTTTGACAATTATGGGTAAAGCTGCTATAAACATCTATGTAAGTTTTTGCATGGACATCAGTTTTCAGTGTCAACTGAAGAATAATGAGGTTCATAAATTTGGAAAGGAGAGCTTTGTTTCTCCTAAAGGTCTGTAGCCTCCAAGGTGGCCATTCTGACAGTCTGGAAAGCATAGCTTTGGCAGAAGCCAAGAGACAGGCACTTGGAGGGAGGGAGGGAGGGTAAAGACAGGAATTTATGCTGACTGGGTCGGCCCAGTATACTTATTCAGGAGGAGCTATGAGTATTCATGACAGAGACCCATATGCATGTGTAGATTTACATGTATGTATCATGCATCCCATAATCACTGTGGGGTGGAGATTTAACACATATGTATTACAATTAGGTCATATTGGTAAGAAAGTACAGTGTGGGGCATGAGTCCATGAACTGTGCACCCTTAGGAGACTGGCTAAGGAGTCCTCACTGGGAGTTATTTATCCAGAGGAAATTCTTTGTGGTCCAAAATAGCTGTTACGCTGGAATTGTTAAAAAAGAAAACAAGAGGAGGGCTGTATGCATCCTTATGTGTTTATACGGTGGGGAATTCTGATGATGTAGGCAAAGGGGGTCTTCTGGTGTTTTGCTCTCTCAGGCTGACTTTTGAGAAGATCCAGTGGTTCCAAGGGGAAGAGAGTCAGAAGCAAACGGATGTGACCAGCCTCCTGCCCTTTCATGGCCGGGAACTTAAAACTTGGGGATCTTCTAGCCAAAGGAGGATCCTTTAGTCTGTTGGGGGGATTTAGGGCTGTTATTTTGGTCATTATCTCCTTTGGGTTATACTTGGGAGCATGGTTACAGGATCTCATGGTGAGAGCGAGTTTAGTTTTGTAAAAACGACTAAATTCTCTTCCCAAGTAGCTGTAGCATTTTGCATTCCTACCAGCAGTGAATGAGAGTCCTGTTGCTCTACATCTTGTGGTGTTTGGTGTTGTCAGTGTTCTGGATCTTGCCTTTCTGCTTTCTTGTTTTAATTTGCATTTCCCTGATGACATATGAGGTGTGGAACATCTTTTTTTTTTTTTTTTTTATATTGTGATATTGAGGGGTACATTTAAGGGTTAGGTACACAAATATGTCTCGTTCAGGCACCCTTGTTTGTAAGAAGTGTCCCCCCATCCCCAGACAGGTATTTACTGCCATTAATTGCTTCCCCTATCCCTCC